>QEPC01002150.1:1822595-1833202 GCA_003113815.1 Sphenodon punctatus | reverse complement strand
GGGAGGGGGAGGGAATTAATTTATTTCATTGGTTTCAATGGGGACACAGCGCCCCATTGAAACCAATGAAATAAATCCGGTACCGGCATACCGGATTTAATCCGGGAATCTGGTTTTCGCAGAACCGGTAACCGGTAAATCCGGTAGCCGGTAATGGGCCCGGGGTCCCACCACTAGTTCTTATGTTCACCATGATCAGTATGTGCACTGTAAGCCCATGCCCAGACTGATGTACTGATAAGCACTGAGTTCTGGGAGTTTCTTAGCCACCAGCCCATTGGTGGCTCTAATGCAGAGATGGGGATTTGTCACCACCCCGGGTCGTATATAAATTTTCCAAAAGCTCCATGGAACAGAGTGTTGTGGTGAGGTGAGCAGGACTGCAGGCACTCTACAGGTTTCATGGCCCAGCTTGGAATGTTCTGGGTGGGTGAGAATGGCAATTCTGGGAGTACTCTGGGGGGGAGGGGGAGCCCAACCTGGAGCATTCCCCACTTTCATCTGGCCTGTAGCAGCTTCCACTTTTTCTTTAGCAGCCCATCCAAAAATGGATGCTAGGCAAAAAGGAAGGTGGGTCACATTGAAGGTGAGATAGAGAAACCCACCATGGGCTGAATGGAAGGGAGGTCATGGGCCAGAGGTTCCCTACCCCTGCTCTAGTGCCTGCATCCAGCACATACACGTTAATGTAGTAGAGGAAGGTGGGATGATTGATGGCAAATTTATTTGTTTGTTTATAGTTTAATTTCTGTGCTGCCCCCTCCTGCCTCTGGCAGCTCGGGGCAGCTCACAACAAAATAATAGTCATAATAATATTCTAATAAATAAAAAAATACAAAAAAATATAAAAACATTAAAAAGATCAATAAAATCAAAGCAGAACCCCATAAAAGGCATAAAAACACCCACCCACCACACTCACTACCCATCTCCCCTGCCAAAAGCCTGGCAGAATAGCCAGGTCTTACAATGGTGCCTGAAGAAGGGGAGATCTGGGGACAAATGGACCTAAGCCATCAGGGAGTTCCACAGCTGTGGTGCCACAATCGAGAATGCCCTCTCAAATGTGGCCATCCATCGCACCAGGGGGACCTTCAACAGGTCATCTCCAGCTGACCACAGCGGTTGATCTAGGACCTGAGGAGTGAGGCAGTCCCACAGATATGCTGGGACCTGACCGCTTAGGGCTTTATAGGTAAGAACCAACACCTTGAAATGAGCCCAGAAGACTATAGGCAGCCAGTGCAGTGAGCGAAGTACAGATGTCATATGCTCACAGTGACCTGTCTCTGTAAGGAGGTTGACCGCCGCATTCTGCACCAGCTGCAGTACCTGAACCGTCACCAAGGTAGCCCCATGTAGAGCATGTTACAGTAGTCCAATCACATTGAGATATGTTTGTATGTTATGTTATTGTATTGATTTTTGGCCTATGGCCGTAAATAAACTTTACTTACTTACTTACAATAGTCCAATCTAGAGGTGATGAATGCATGGACGATGGTGGCTAGGTCTAAGCCTGAAATATATGGCCGAAGCTGCCATACCACATGTAACTTGCCAAAGGCACTCCTCGCCACAGCCGCTACCTGGACATCCAGGTGGACCTGCGAGTCAATGAGCACCCCCAGACTATGAACCTGAGGATCCAGGAAGGGGAAAACACCATCAATGATGGAGACCTCCACACACCCAGCCCTTCCACCAGCATCAACTCCATCTTATTGGAATTCAGCTCCAGATGGCTTGCCCTCATCCAGTCCCCCAAATCTGTCAAACAGTGGGTAAGCAACGAGACAACTGGACCTGGGTCTGCTGAAAAAGAGAGGTAGAGTTGGGTGTCATCAGCATATGGATGACACCGAACCCCAAACCCTCTCACGACCTTACCCAGCAGCTGCATATACATGTTGAACAGGAGAGGGGATAGAATAGAACCTTGTGGGACACCACAGGGTGAAATCCTGTCCAGAAAGGAACAGAACCATTCAAGAACAATTCTGCCCACCCCAGCTCAGTCCTGCAAGCAGGTCACCAGCAACCTGTTGTCAACGATACCAGACACAGCCTACAGATCTAACAGAACTAAAAGACTCAAATGGCTCTGATTTAACTCACAGAGTGTCATGTATTGGCATGTATTTTTATATATTTTAATATGTGCTGATTCAAAATTTGAAGAGAACTGTTTGGCAAAGCCATTCTGTGTAAAACACTGAGTAAGGGAGACACTTATTTTTGAAACTCTGTGTTTGAAAGCCAGCAGTTTTCTTATCCAGTTTTCTCTTTGGTTGTAATCCGCTTTACCTTTGTATCTGTGTGTGCATCTGTGTGTGTTAGTGGCTGAACCTGAAACTCAAATAGTAAATAAAGCATTGTGAGAGAAGCTAGCTAATGTGTATTTTGAACATACCGGCTTCTACCAGGATAATTTTTGTGTGTCTTCCACTGAATTCTAGGTTTAAGATATTAATCAGTTTTATTGTTTTCAGTTTCTGGCAAGAGTGCCTATTCTGGAGTTTTTGATTTTGACTGGTTGGTCAGTGGGTAAACACTTATTAATTTCAGAAAGCGCTGGAACACACAGAAATGTAGGATAAATATGCTTGCCCTGGAAGGGAGAAATTTAGAAAGCTTTAGGATTCTTGAAGCCTTCTCAACCAGGCAGATGCGGACTTAAAGAGCTGGTAACTATGACACTGAGCCAGATAGATAGATAGAAAACAGCTTTTTCTTGAAGGTTTTGATTTAGACAATGTATGATGTTCTTTTAATGTTTTTTGTATCATATTGTTCATATTTGAAATTGTAACTGAATGAGTTTCCCTTTTTGTACTATCTGATACCTTACTTGAATTTTAGTAAATCTATATGTTTTTCATATATTCTTTTTGTCTCGAGTCATCCTTTAAAATATACTGTCATTACATATACGTACTAAGGAGGGTTTACTCTTATCCACATAGTAGGTGTGATTTGTTTAACCCTCAAATTGGAAACAAGTTCCTTATATTCAGGTCATATTATGTCTGATTTGAACCACTAAGTACTTTTTCCTTTGGGGAAACTGAGGCATCTGCGAAAAGCGGAGGTCATCAACCAAGGCCCCAAGCACAGTCTCAGTACCATAACATGGATGAAAGCCAGACTGTGAGGGATCCAGAAAACAGACATGATCCAGATGCCCCTGAAGCTGCCGAGCCACCACCCATTCAATAACCTTCCCTAAAAAGGGAAGGTTAGAGACTGACCAGTACCTGGCAAGAAAGTCAACGTCCAAAGATTTTTTTGTGTAGCAACATGAGCACTAGGGCCTCCTTGAGGCATCCAGGCAACCTACCCTCCCACAGGGAGGCTTTTACTATGGACGCCCCCCCTGCACACCCGGCCAAACACTGGGGGGGGGGCATCCATGTAAAAATGGCCGTGGGGGGCGGGGATGAGGAAGCTGAGATGGGGTCTATCCACAACTGTCAGCCTCCTCTTTTTCAGGGTTGGATTACCAGTTGGGCAGAATGGGTACCCTGTTTAGGGTAGAGTCTTGCTGAGGGCATCACTGTGGGGCTGGGCCCTACTGCGGGGACTGCAGTAGGAGCAGGAACACTACTCTTCTCCTCTGGTGCTCAGTTGAATGGTGGAAAATAGGAGCATCCTCTGTACCCTCCCCAACCTGCACTCATACTACAAGCACCATACCTAAGTGTGCTGTGTGCAGGAAGGGAAATATCTGAAGTGTTTTGCCCAGGACAGCAAAAACCCTCACTCTGGACCTGCTGTCTTGTTCCATGGAGTTAAGTACCAACGAATGGCTGGGATTCTCAAAGGCACCTCAGGAAGGTTGGCATTCAAATCCCAGAGGCTTTTTAAACTCAGAGCCTGTGAATTCATTTGTATTTGCATTGGTGTTCTCAGCCCCTTGCGGGATCAAGCTTTGAAGACAGATCTCATAAACATCCTAACATTAGTTTGCTCATATAAAATATTACAGAGCTGGTACCCCCAATAGGTCCCTGCAAAATGGTCCCCTGGTTTTTTAATCCAATTGCTGTGTGTGTAGAATGTGTTTAGAGATAAATCACATCACAATCCTGTTTTTAATTAATTTAAACTGATTCATAAAATCTTTATCTGAGCACTTAAGAACACCACAGGGGTTATTGGCATGTCTCCAAGCGCAGCCTGGGGCACTGGGCTGTGTCATTCCCTTGCTGTGAGAGTACTGGTGGCATGTGGAGACCCTCTGACCTGGCAACCGGGAGGATGCTCCTTCACACATCAATAAACAGAGAGGTGGGGAATCTGAGAATAGATCCAAGAGAAAACACAAAAGGGAGAAAGGATGCTCTAAAACAGGGGTAAACAATCTTTTCCTTTCCACAAGTCATTTTGAAAGTTAATGCAAGTTCCATGGACCAAATAGGAGATGGGGTTGGGTTGTTAAAGGGTAGGGGCAGAAATGCTGGTATCAAATTAATCTGATAATCACCGGTATCGGCATATCAGATTTTTAACATTGGCTGCCTTACTGTTTTTTTTACATTGCAGCCATTGAAGTTAATAGCTGCAATGTAAAAAAACCGGTAAACCACCCAATGTTCAAAATCTGGTATACCAATACGGGTAAATCTGGTACTGGGGAGATCTGATACCGTTAAATCTGGTATCGGGTATTCTCCCCGGCGTCCCACCCCTAATAAAGGGGTGTGTTCAGGTTGAGGAAGCAAGAGGAGTGTCAAGATCATGGATCTATGTCATTGATCCATCCTCTATCTTTAAGTCCATGCCCTCATTCCCATTCTCTTCCACCAAGTTCACTTTTTCAGTACTCGAGGGACTAAATCCATGGGCCAGATCAAAAAAATGGGAAGGGACCAAATGAAAAACAGCCATGAGCTGGCATTGGTTTATGGGCTAGAGGTTCCCCACCCCTGCTCTAGGAGCAAAAGAAAACTTGCCCTGGAAAATAGTTAACATTTGCCTGGCCCTTCACTCTTCACTCCATTCTTCCCACTGACTCAGGTTTTGGGAAGGAGTAATTCCAGAACAAGAATGAGATATGGTTACAGAGACTTGGTCCATAAGTGGCATTAGTCAAGCTTTTCAGTGAACGAAACCTCTGACAGCCAGATCACACTAGATATGCTCTCCCAAAAAAAACTGGTTGGAGACTGGATGCTGGCTGGGCTGGCCATATCACTGGTCTGGCCCAGTCTGACTGCTGTTATGTTCACTGTAGTTAATGGAACTTCTCATAGTGTTTTCATGCTAATCGCACATGTAAGGCATGCAGGATCAGATCATAGCAGTTATTTTGTATTTCCAGCAGTGTACTGGGATCAGGCTTTGGTTCCATGTATTTACCTGGCTAAATGCTTCCTTAGTGATGAGGTTCAGAAAATAACACATTACAAGGATTGAAAGGGGGGAATCAAGTTTGTAGGGCTGTGTACAGGGTCAAGGGTTTGCATCTGCATGTTAGTATTTGTATTTATTTGTGTTTGTATCTTTGCCCGTGTTCTCTGCATTTTCCCCAATTACCACCAATGTGGAAAACACAATGAGGCCAATTCCATGTCCTGTGCATGGGGGTGCACACCGATCCCACACAGGAGTCGCATGCATCCCCATTATTGTGGTATTATGATGTGTGGCTCCTGCTGTTAGCCAGGACCCCTGGTCCCCCCCCCAGAACGGATGTAACCCCCCCCCCTTTGTGATAGCCAACTGACTTGGACCTGGGGGTTGGCAAAGTCCAAAGGGGTAACCAAGGGCAAGGAGCCTTGGGGAAAAGCTCCACACTGGATGCAAGAAGAAGGGGGGGGGAATGGAAAATAAGGATCGGACCCAACCACCCTAGCTCCTAGCAAAAAGGTACCACTCATGGAAAAATACCAGCCGAAGGTTGAGAAAAAGACTAGAAGGGAGAGCTCTCTGAATAAAGAATGGCGTCGTTAAGGAGAGAGACTCACCCTGTTATAACAAAGGACTGGTAGCCATGACTCAGTGCAGCAACACCCTATCTCCGTATTCCCCAAGAGAAACCAGACACACACTCATTGTATCCTGAAGCCTGTCATGAAGCCCTTCCTTCCCTCCCTTCACTTTTTGTTTACCCTTACCTCCTGTGTAGAAGGTATCTGGTGCATCTAGTATGACCCTTTTTGTTATGGAAGTAACCTCCCCTCGTTAGCCCATTGTACACCCCGAACGACCCTTCATAGCCTCCCAAACTCTGTTATCCAGCACCCTTTAGCTGCCCCTGGTTTTCCCATCAACTTTTGAGAAATCTTGGGACCCAGATATGTGCAGGTCACTCTGTGCATGTCTGAGTTGAGAGATCTCCCAGACTTCGGTCTGCCCCATTTTCTTCCTCCATCCCCCGAACTCCGCTGGGTCCGTGGGCAGCCTGTCCTGTCTCAACAGGCAAGGAAAGGTAACCACAGGTCCAGACTTTCCCAGCCAACTGGGGAAGCCCCCCCCCTCTCTCTCTCTCTCGTTCACGTTCTCTCACTCCCCATCGCTGAGCCGACACCGGACCCACCCCCGCTCCTTCTCCTACCATACTCCCCGCAATCCGCTTGTGTTTTCCCCTTTTAAATCCCGCCAACCAGACCGGGGCTGTGTTTCTCTGTTTTTTGTATAGCAATAAACGTGTTGTTATTGAACACCTCTCTCTCTCTCTCTCTCTTTCTATTTGGGGAGGGTACATAAACTGCCTGTAGTGCATATTGTCCTCAGCTTGATCCTTTTGAACATGTGGAGACCCCGGTTTTTTAGTCATTAAGCTAATTTCCCTGAAGTTAAAGGAACGGTGGATATTGGGGTACCCACCCCCCAATAGTCACGAGTGGGAGGGGGTCTCCTGTTAACACTGCATGCGGAGACGGGTTTCAGATTGCAGCCACTGGGTGCAGCCACACGAGTAACTCTGGGAAGCTACTATGCCATGGGTAGCCATAACCTAATCTGGCAGTCAGGTCATGCAATGCAGTGCATCATGTGATTGGCTGTCACCAGATGTTCCCCCTCCCCATGCCAGGGCAAGCAGCTGACTGCTACATGCCACATCCTCAGAAAAAGTCCAAGGATGCATTGTGTAGCAGCCTTACCCCATATGGAATAAGGCTGCCCAAGGAGTGGCTTGTCATATGCTGGGGCCCCTTCTGCATTGTCGTGCAGTGAACTCCATGCTGGGGCTTTGGGCGGCGGGTACTGTGAACCTTCACATGCTGCCATGTCACAAGCAGGGTGGAAATTTGGTCAGGCTGGGGGGAGGGAGATTGGGTAGGACTGGGAATCCACTTGTGTTGCTGGTGCCTTTGCTCGGTCCAGCCACTGTGAAATCTCCAGCAGCAACTAGGCTGCCCCGCAAGAGGGAGGTGCTTATCTGCCCAGCTTCTTGTGTTGGCCCACAGTGTGGTGGATGCACTTGCTTGCCACAGGGATATGTGGGGATTGGGCCCCTGGAGCTTATGTAGCTGCACCCAATGGACACAGGTCCATGTATATGGGTTATTTCAGCACAGAAGTGCAGTGAGGGTTTATTTATCTATCTTATTTATCTTAAAATTTATAGGGTTGACCTATAAGGAATTAAAAATATGGTTAAAACCACTACTAGGTTTACTATCAATTTTAAAAAAGGGAACACTGGTTTGGGGGCAAAATGCAAAATATGCTTGTTGTGTCTGGGGGCTTTATTGGGGAAGGGGAATAAGATGTGGCTGGTTCAGAGGTGTCCCTTGTTGGGGTGTGTGTGTGTTGCAGGCTTGGGGATTCACCATTTCTCCCTGGCTTATCTAATCTTCACTGGGCTGGGGCTGGCTTCAGTGCTGGAGACTGCAGTTCTGAGACAGTAGTGGCTCCTGTAGATGGAGCAGGCTCACTACAGGCTTCCCAAGCAGGTGGCTCAGCTGAGAGTTGGAGAGCAGTCAGGGTCTGAGATTGATATGTGCTGCAGCTTTTGATACCATGTTTTCTGGGAAATATTGGATACATTCAGAACCTGAATATACAGGCCTACTATATGTATTTTGAATACGAACCAGAAAAGGTCATTTTTGTGTTTATTTGGGTTTTTTTTATCAAACCCTGAAGGTACAGCTCTATACATTTGCCTTTCATTCCCATTTTCTGGTTTTCTTTCAGCATTTCACTCATCTTAGGCAATGGAAAGTCTGACTGATTACATAGCTACCCTGTCTCCTTTCTGATTCTGCAGGGCAAATAAAGATAAAGAACATCCAGACTCTGACCACTTGGTTTGAAAAACCTTTCTCCCCCGACTTCCAAATTTTAAATCAACCTTTAAAATGAAACATTTGGGGACAAAAACTACTTGTGGAAGCAAAGGGGATGTTTTGCGTTAGGCTCTCTGCTATTTCTTCACAAATTATGTAATTATTTACGTAAACTTATATCCCACCCTTTCCATACGTCTCAGGGTGGATTACAGCATATAAAATATATAGCACTGCCACCATTTTGGCCATTTTGTGCATGTGGAAAATGACCTGGCAGCCATTTACAAACACACAGTGTTTCCCCACCCTCCTCTTGCTGAGAACTTGTATTGGGACCGAGATCTTGGTCCCAGTACTCGAATGTGTAAATTTTACTCATGAGAAACAAATTGGGCTGCTCATTTAACCCTAATTTTAAAAGTTCCAGAGGCTTCAGGCAGCACGTAAAGGCACTCCCCATACAGCAGCTATTCAGCAGTGATCAAAGGCATGCATATGGGAGGGGGTAATGTTTTCAGAAGAACCCCACCTCTACAAGACAGATTATCTTCCACTTGGCCAGCCTTAGCAGTTATGCATAGGGGTGTCTTCCAGGGCATCGAAGCTCACCCCAGCCAGCTCAGCTTGGGCAAGAAAACAATACTCCTTGTAGAATTGCCACCTTTTGGAACAATGACCTGGTAAAGGGTGGGGCCATGCCATAAAGGGGCAGAGCAAGGAGTTCTCTTGCATAATTCTGACACAGCCTCACCTCCTTCGGACATTATAGCACTCTGCAAGGATTATGGCCATGCCAGAAAGGGGAAGCAGAGTCTCTTTGCCCCTCCGCCTTTCTAACATGAACCCAACTCCTGGAAACCCAGTGAAATCCAGATTTTGTATGGAAACAAGAGTCCAAAACCTGGAGACACCAAGTGAATCCTGGAAGGTAAGAACCTTACCTCCTTCTCATTTTTGACCAACATATGGGTGTGCAAAAATACAGGTTTCTTTATCTGTTTATCTGTAAGCTAGAGCAGGTTACTCAATTTAAATATTTGGGAGTAGGTTTTTTCTCCAAGGGGACCTGGGACCCACAAGTTATTTCTATTAGACAGGTAGCAATCTCACATATTATGGTCCTTAGGAGGTTTCTTTAAAACATGAGGAGGCTGCTTGGAAAGACCTGCTTTGAAGGTTTTTGAAACCAAGATATTACCCAGGTTACCTATGGAGCTCAGATTTGGCGGGGGGGACTCGTGGCTTCTTCTGCTATAGTGGAGCCAGTGCAGAATGGGTACTCAAGAACATTGCTGGTCAGCATTCCCAGAACTACCACACTTCTAGTCTTGAGGTTGGAAACAGGATTAAGAATGCTAACTGCCACAGTTACATTTTGAATACTCACCTATTGGCGTAAAATAGTTCATTCTTCTGTTGTGCTTCTCCTGAAGTTACTTTTAAATGAAAACAATTGGGAAGTTTGCAAACTACTTATCAGCAAAGTGATCCCTGGCATGTTTGTGTATATGATCATATTTCCAAGTAGGGTTTTCCTCTTAGTATCTGCTGTCAATTCCATTCAAGGAGGTCAAACGACAATTAAAGCAGAGAATTGGGGATATTGAGATTCAAAACAACAGGAACTTAGTATCTATTAACAGAGTGGCTCCCTGGTACAGATATTGGGTTCCTGGGCCTGCTGGTCCTAGGTGCCTTTCAGCTTTGTCGCAATCAAGCCATAGGATTGCCTTTATGGCATTACGACTGTGAACTATGGATACAACTGTTACCCAGGAATGATATGCTGGGGTAAGGTATGCTGACTGGAAATGTGTTTGTAGGAAGGGCCAAGTAGAAGGCTTGGTGCACTATCGTCACCTTCTTCCTCTCTGATGACACCCCCACTTTCATTCTTGGTGATTTCAATATTTACGTCGACACACCTTCCACAACCTCTATCTCCCGCTTTCTCTCCCTGACCTCCTCCTTCGATCTCCGACTCTGGACTGACTCCACCACCCATACCGATGGCCACTCCCTCGACCTCATCTTCTCATGACATTGCTCTCTTGCTTTGCAGCACTCATCCCCCCCTGGTGAGCAGGGCTCCACCCCACAGCCACAAGCCAAAGGTGCAAGCCCGCCCCCAGAAGCCCCCAACAGCCTTTGCAGTGCGCATCCCCCCCTGGTGAGCAGGGCTCCACCCCCAGAAGCCCCAGCAGCCTTTGCAGCACTCATCCCCTCCAGGTGAGCAGGGATCCACCCCCAGAAGCCCCAGCAGCCTTTGCAGCACTCATCCCCCCCTGGTGAGCAGGGCTCTACCCCACAGCCACAAGCCAAAGGTGCAAGCCCGCCCCCAGAAGCCCCCAGCAGCCTTTGCAG
>QEPC01002150.1:1791380-1816627 GCA_003113815.1 Sphenodon punctatus | reverse complement strand
CTTCGACCATGTGCAGCCTCTCCTCTTCTCTCTTCACTGGCTCCCCCTTCCTGAACGTATCCTGTTTAAACTCCTGGTACTCACATTCAAAACACTCCACAACCAAGCTCCCCCTTACCTCTTGGACCTAATCTCCCTATGCACTCCTGCACATGCCCTCCGCTCATCCTCTGTCCCCTCCCTCACTCTTCCTCATTTCTCCTGTTCACCTAACTGCCTTTGACCATTCTCCCTCGCTGCCCCCCATGCCTGGAACTCGCTCCCTACCCACATCCATCTTTCCCCCTCCCTTTGCTCCTTCAAATCCCTCCTCAAGACCCACTTTTTCCTCGCCGCCTTTCCCAATGCCTGCTAGTCATTCCCATATACCTACCGTCTGCTCTCCTCTGCAGACTGCTGCAACTAACCTGATTGTAACCAAGCCAAGCACACGCACCTGAGACTTCGCATCCGCTTGAATGTTTGTGGTTTGTTTGTCTTCTCCCCTGTCTCTCCCACTGTCCCCTCTCCCTGTCTCCCCCTGTCTTTTAGATTGTAAGCCACAGGCAGGGACCGCGTCTATTTCTATATTCTGTACAGCACCAGGTCACACTACTGGCACTATATAAATGTTTATAATAAATAAATAAATCTACCCTACCTACCCTATATATGCCCAACCTCATGCTAAATTGTTCAAAGTTTTTGGTATACAGTATTATTAGTCCAATTCTTGAATAATGGTATTTTTATTAAATTATACTACGGATTTTGACACCTTGGCTGTGGCTTCATTTGCTGTTGCTGCTGCACAATTAAGACTGCAATTGGTTAAGTCTAATGTAGAGATGGATTCTGCTGTTTCATCTTAATTCATATTTACTTTGGGATTGTTATTGATGGAGATTAATTTTATGTTTAATTTTACACTATATTCCATAATAAAAAAACTTCCAGTTTACAAGAAGAGTTAAGGCTCTTGAAAATTCAATCATGCACTAAAAAGCATGGAAATTGCAAGTTAAGGCTCCCATGTTAGCAGTAAAGACATTGTACAGTCGCACATATTGTGCTCACTTACAACTTAGGCTCCATGCCCCTCATGCCTTCATCTTTCAACCCCAATCCTCTTCTTCTCTGCAGGCTTGGGGCAACACTGAAGCTGGGGACAGGAGGGCATAAGCTGGCTCCTCACCCTCGCTGTTTCTCCTTTAAGATAGAGAGAACTTAGGAGTTCTTGCTCCCACCCATTCTCCCCCTCTAATCTACTTGGTCCCAGCCCTGTAACAGAAAACTCAGGACTCCTGGCTTCCAGCCTTTCCACCCCACTCTAATGCAGTAGGCTGTACTTCCTTCACAGGCAACTCAATGGTCCTGGTTCCGAGGCTGTTCTCCTCTCTCCTGCTCTCAACCTTGAAACAGACAACCTAGGAGTCCTGGGTCCAAGTTGCCCCTCTAACCTTGTAGCTCCCACTCCCCTCAGATAGAACTCAACAGTCCTGGGAAATACAATGTTTGTATGTATGTGTCATATGGAACAGAAGTGTGTGTGTGGAATGACAAAAAACAAAACAAAACAGGAGATGACATGGAATAACAGGGAGGGAGGCTATTGGGAGTCAAACAATAGGGAGTCAGCTATTGTAAGTGAGTAAAATGATAGGACTGCCCCCCCCTGGTATCCCATCAGTCTTCTGAATCAGTTATTTCACTCAGAACCTTGTTATTGTAACTATTTCTAATTCCTCCTGTCATTCCACCCACTTACTTAAGCCTGCACACTCTTGGCATTTTCCCCTGTCATTCCAACCATTCCACTTACTGCATCTGTAGCCTTCCGCATCATTTCACACCCTCCTGCCTTCTGTTTGTACTCCCAAAGATGCAACTGTGTTGTATAATGTCACAATCACTTAATTGGATGTCGGAATGACAATTGTATTTATTAGGGATGTGCGAATGCGGTTTGGCCGTTTAGTGTTGGGCCCAAACTCAGCCCGTTCGGACAGCCGAACCAAATGGCTGAAGCCCCGAACAGTTCGGCTATGTTCAGATGAGTTTGGTGGCATTAAGGTGGGAAAAAGAGGGCCAGCAGCCTCAGGGAGGGAGGGGCAGCTGAGGAGCAGATTTCCTGTTGCCAGGGGTGGAGATGCTTGGACTAGCAGCCAGCCTGCCCAGTCACCATCCCTCTTTTCCTCAGACCACTGAATTTGCAATCTGCGATTGGCCACGACCTAGGCTGCACGGAGCCAATGGGGCTTCTGGTAAGGAAGGCGCAGCAAGTAATAAAAGTCATTGCCCTCCCCGCTTCCAATTCCTTCTGAGCTAGTCACTAATCCTGTCAACAGGCATTTTCAGAAGTCTCCCTCTCCCAGCAGTTTGTGTACCTCCCAATCCATTGCCGATGCACCGAAGGAGACAGGACGATTTGCTGGGTTTTAAACGGCCGCACTCTTTATTTAACAATTAACCTACAAATTCAGGTGGGGGGTAAATCGCCTAATGCGATGCGGGTCCAGTACTTTAACATTACCAAAAAACAGTACCCAAAAAACCTGAAACAGGGGTGGCTTCGATGTACCCTCGAATGCCCCCCCAATGACGATCACACGTCTCCCCTCCAAGCGGCGCCACAGGCCGTGAGGGGATACCTTACTTGTGAGTAAGGAGAATGATGCCTGCCGACGGGGGGCCATACTTGCCCCTACCGCCGTCGCACGACACCCCTCCCAGGGAGGCTGCCCAGCCGCTTGCCTTCCCCTGCTTTCCGGCAGGTGGGCCTCCCCATCTCTTACAGAGATGACTCCTAATTATGCCCCCTCTACCTACTCTAACTCACAGTACTGGACCCCTGNAAAAACTAAGGGGTAAGATTAGCCAAATTTCCAGCACTGCGAGGAAGGCGAAAAACGGAAAACCCTATTCAGGCCTGATTGGGTTAAACGTAAAAATTCCTTCCTGGCCCCTGAATCGGCGGCCGGCGATTCCCACAGTGCACAGGGAGGGCGGGGTGGGTGCCGTTCTTTGCCGCTCCTGGGGCTGTAATGGAGCCCGAGCGGTGTTTCGCTGCTCATGATCCCCACCCAGGGCGGGGTCACGTGCTTCCCTGGAACCAATTGGGAGGCTCAGCCTGGGCCTGATGCAACCAGGCTGCCTCCCCTTCTCCCAGTGCGCCGTTGTTTTCCCCGCCGCGGAGAGCCGCATCAGCCTCCGACGGCGGGAAAAAACCTTAACCCTATCCGTCCTGCCCCCTTTCTAGGCGGGCGCGGCAAAGGGCCTCTCGCCCCCAACCCCCGTGGGGGAGGGGGCGGACGCAATTGCCATCCTCCTCCTATTTCACCCATTTCCACACATTTACCCCTGTAGTGTCATTTATTTAGATTAGATTAGATACATTTACATGTTATTTTTATTTTTTACCCCTCCCTGTGTTCTTTCTCCCTACCCTCTATTGAATCCTTCCCTCTATCTTGCATATATTCCATCCCTGATTCCCTTCCCCTGTTTTTGGATTTATTTAGAGTAGCATTAGATTGATTTAGCTTTCATTTCAGTTTTGTATCCCTCCCTGTGTTGTTTGTTGTGACCTGTCTGTGTCCCCCCCACTCCCGCCGCATCCAAGATAGATAGATAGATAGATAGATGTAGGAGTTACCTTAGTTATAGAGATAGATAGAAATAGTGTGTAGTGATTCAGTTTTAATATTTTATAGTGTGTTTGTAGGACTAGGCCTTTCTAGATGTTAGATAATATTCCATTTAGTTTCATAGGTTTTAGAATAGTTAATAGCAGTTAGAGTTAGTGTAGATATATATAATATTAGATTACCAATTTGAATACATAAATTTTAAATATATATATAAAATCCTCCAGTGCATTCTTTGGGTGGGAGAAATGGAGAAGGGAAGCAGGCGACGCCGGTATGCTGCCCATAAGGTGGGCAATGGGGCACGTGGCAGAGGTGGCAGGGGCTGTGCCAGTGGAGTGGCAGCAAGCAGCAGCAGCAGCCCGAGCCCATCACCATGCCCCAAACTGCACAAGCCTGATTTTAGCAATCAGGCTTCAGATGCTCCCAGCAGTGGCACTAGGGGTGTGGTTCGGCAGCACCTCCTGCCAGAGTCTTCCACTACCAGGCAGGGCACTGGAAAGCCTGCACTCCAGGAGGCTGTAGCTGTCTCTTCTGTGGCTGCAGGAGCAGGTGCAGGTGCTTTGGGATCGGATGTTCCTCCGGGGACACCAATGTCCCTGATCCCCACTATTGAGGTGATCCCCAGAAGTCCAGGGCTTATCGATTCCACCCCAGCTGCTAGAGGCAGGGCCAGAGCCCCATGCAATGGCAGTAGGGAGAGGAGCAGCAGCAGCTATAGGGGGAACAGGGAGAGTAGCAGCAGCATGGTGGGTAGTCGATCAGCCTCAGGGTCTCAGTACTCCCCTTCGCAGGACATCACTCTAATTGGGGACAGCAAGGAAGACACTAGTCCTGCCGAGGAGATGTCTGGTGCTGAGGCAATGACTGTCCCTCTGAAAGCTGTGTCACCACCATGTTCTGCCCCTTCCAGCAGTGCTTTCAGTGGTGCGTCACCCGGTGTGGGCCAGAAGGCAGGAGGGGGCAAAAAGTCCTCCGTCTGGGCATATTTTAAGTTGGTGCGGGCGGATGATCCCAGGGAGGTGCAGTGCACTTTGTGCCAGAAGGTGGTGAAGCGTGGGCAGGTGCTCACCAACCTTGACACAACTGCCATGGCGAGGCACCTCAAGTGATGCCACAGCGCTGTGCTGCTAAGCGGGCAGACAGGGACAGTGGATATCAGTGGGTTCCCAACTGCAGCAGCCAGTCGTCGTCCTCCATCAGTGGGCAAGCGTCCTGCTCTAACAGCTACTTCTAGCAGCAAGAGCGGTATCACTGTTAGGAGGGAGCAGCAGCAGCAGCAGGCAGCAGTAGCAGTAGCAGTAGCAGTGTCAGAGCACCATGGAGGAGTTGGGGTGGGTGCAGCTGCCAAGTCCATCGGCAGCTGCAGGACGTTGAGGACGGTGTGGGTTTCAACTGAAAGCCACGCGCATGTTGGGGGAAATGATAGCGCTGGATAGGCAGCCCTTCTCGGTAGTCAGGGACATGGGGTTTAGGCACCTGATGGGTTCCTGGCCCATCAGTTTAAGCTGCCCTCACGCACCACCCTCAGTCGGCAGGTGGTGCCAGCCCTGGACTGGACTTTAAAGGAGTGGGTGAGGGAGCAGCTGGCAACGGCTGGGGTTGCCACCGTCCACTTCACCACAGACCTGTGGTCAAGTAGGAATGTGCAGCATACCTATCGGGCAGTGACGGCACATGGGTGTCAGGACCCGGAGGCAGCATTTGGCAGTGGCAGGAGGGGACCCAAAGCAGGATATAGGTGGGCTCTGCTACAGGAAGAAGAAATGGATGGTCCCCACACTGCTTGGAACATCGAGGCAGCTGTGACCGCCATGGTGAGGGAGTGGGTCAATCCAGGTGTACCCTTCACCAAGGGGTGTGTGGTGACGGATAATGCGGCCAACATATTGAGGGCAGTTCATGAGGGGGGATTCATCAGTATCCCTTGTGCCGCACACACCCTTCACCCGGTGGTCAGGGACACTGTGGGCTTGGGGGAGAAGGGGATTGGGGCAGGCACCCTTAGCTCCCTGATTGAGCAGGGGAGGAAGCTGGCTGGTTTTTTTAACTGGAGCATGAAGGGCAGTGACCTCCTCTGGGTGAAGCAGGGTGAGCAAGGCTCCCCAGTGCACCAGCTGGTGCAGGACGTGTCCACCCAGTGGAATTCTACATTCCTGATGCTCGAGCATCTTCTTGAGTAGAAAGCCGCCTTGTATCAAGTTGAACTGGTGATGGACAGTGGGGCACCTCCAGGGTACAATGGGGCAGAATGGGAGATCCTGGAGCACACGGTCTTCATACTCAGACCGTTCCTCACCATGACAGAGACCATCAGTTCCTCCATGGCCACCATCAGCCAGGTGACCCCTCTGGTCCAGAGTCTATTCAGGAGGCTGGAGGAGATTCTCCAGTGGCAGGATTGTGGCCCTCAGGGCAAGAAGCTGGTGGATAAGGTGGTTGCCCTGGTGTAGCAGCTGAAGGCAGGGCTGAAGGCGCAGTTCAAAGAGTTCCTCCAGTGGGCGGAATATGCTTTGGCAACCATGCTAGACCCCAGGGTCAAGGGAAGCATGGCACACAAGACAGTGCTCTAAGGGCACTGGAAGGGTGACCTGGGACAGGGTACAGTAGGCATAGGGGGCTATTGAGAGTGCATGGCAGCAGCAGCAGGACATCCCTGGGGATGGAGGGGGTGGGAGCAGCCACCCCTTTCAGCTTGTGGGGTATATTCCTACCCCCATCCCTGGCAATAGCAGCACCAACAGCCAGCTGATCAGCAGCAGCACTCCTATTGCGAGCAGCAGCAGCTCGTATGGGCAGGGCACTCTGGCGAGCATAGGCTCATGCACAACAGGGCAGGCAGCGTGGCTGAGGTCAGTGGTGGAGGTGGTTCCCAGGAAGAGTTACATGAGGGAGTACAACAGCAGCTCAGCAGCAGTGGAGAGCTACCTGTAGGAGGAGCCGTGCATAGAACCCAGCAGCGATCCCTTGGCCTACTGGGACGGCAAGATCAACATGTGGCTGACCCTGTCCAAAGTGACCAAGAGTCTCTTGTCCTGCCCACCAACGAGTGTCCCCAATGATAGGGTGTTCTCCATGGTAGGGGACATTTTCTCTCCACACTGCCTGAGACTGGGGGCCAAGTTGGTGGTGCAGTTGCTCTTCCTGAAGGTGAACCTTTTGCTGCTGGGATTTCCCGAGCTGCCCCTGGACATGGATTAGCAGATGCCATCCCATGCCAGGGGCAGTCTTGGGACAGGGCTCCTCCTCAATCTGGGCTGCTGCTGCTGAGGTGCTGTCCATGCTGGCACCTGCTCTGCCTCTTTCTCTCTCTGACTAGACAGTCTCGGCCGGCCTATCTGACTGACCTCATGATGCAGGAGGCAATTGGGAAGCTGTAAGCCTGCCAGCTGGCTTCTAGCTAGATGATCTCGGCCCACCTGTCTGACTGGCTCTCTCTCTCTTTTGCTGAAGTCTTCACCACACTATCTGAGTGCCCTGCCAAGGTCCCAGCCTGTCTTCCCTACTGCCTCTCATGCCATGCCGCCTGTCTGCCTGTCCACCCACCCAGGTGACCAAGCTCAAACCCTGCCTCAGTCTGCCTTCTGTCATGCCACGCTGCCTGTCTGCCGGCTCAGGTTGCCAACCTTAAACCCTGCCTCAGTCTTCTTTCTGCTGCTCATGCCATGGTGCCTGTCTGCTGCTGCTGCTGGTGCCTCTGCTGTACCATGGGTTCTGCTACCGGGCAATCCAATGTTTGCTGCTGCTCCACTGATGCCTGGCAGCCTGCAATGCCCAGCCAAGTAGGGATGCCAGGCCAGCCACCAATCCCCAAGCCTTCCCGGTCTCTTCTGCTGCTGCTGTGTCTCTGATGGCCTGCCATACCCCCATGGGCCCCCCTTGAGTGCCCCAAGCCTCTACTATGGCCGAATTTTCTGAAAGTTTGGGAGGGTCCGAACTCTGTAGGACCGAACCCATGAACCCGAACTTAGTTTTTGGACCAAATGGCTGAACATCTGAAGCCCATTCTGTTCACACATCCCTAGTATTTATTTAGAATTTGGCACTCCATTCCTCCATTCCCTCCAATTGTAATTCCATTTTATTTATTTCAATGCATACATAGTTTTAATAAAAGATTTGTATACAACTCTATCCAGCTTCACTGTGCTCTGGGAGGGCAGTGGAGACTAGTGGGTAAGAGGTACGATTGTCAGACATTAGTCAGCTTCCCATATTCCCCAACTGAAATGAAAGGTTAGAGGGAAAGGAGGGGGTGAGGGGTCAGCTCACACCCTCCTGTCCCCAGCTTCAATGTTGTCCCTAACTTGCAAAGAAGAAGAGGAGGATTGGGGCTGAAAGACGAAGGCAAAGTGTGGGTGCATGGAGCCTAAGTTGTAAGTGAACAGAATATGTGAGACTGTCCAATGCCTTTACTGCTAACATGGCAAGGCAGGAGCCTTAACTTGCATTTTCCATGGTGTTTAGTGCATGACTGAATTTGCCTAAACTCTTCTTGTAAACCAGAGATCTTTTGATTACAAAATAGTCAAGTTTTTTGTTAAATACAGTGCAATAGAGAAAATTTGTCCTGCTAGCGCTGTAGAATGCTGACCAGCATCACCACTATGGGAGCAGGGCTTAGGGGAGGCTAAGGTAGAAGAGCTGTTCTCTTCAGTTTAGAAGGTTGTTACTTCCTTCAAATAGCAAGCAAGGTGATGCTACATTTTTACTGGTAGCTCCCTTCTTTACTAAGAATACAACAACTTGGTTCAGTTTAAGCATTGAAAACTTCCAAAAACTGCTCTTTGCTTTTACTGGTGTCTTCCATTCTACTCCCCACTGTCAGAGCTCTTTTCCTTGTGCAACACTGGTCATTCTGCTTTCTATAAGGACCTCCCCCTTTACAGGACCCCCTGGCTAGTTCACTACTTGTTCAGGGCTTCCTGACTCTGCTGTGCCCATGTACAGGACTACCCACCCGGCATAATGCTGCCCATCCTACAGCTCTCCCCCTGTATAAAGCTCCCTCACTCAGTTCTCCTCTGTCCAGGGCTCTCTCCTGGAATAATTTGGTCATTAGTCTTCAGTTCTCTGTCTCTACAAGACTTTACTCCCCCTTGGGCAGGGCTCCCTTTCTTGCACAATAGTGCCCACTCTGCAGACCTCCCCCTGTACTGGGTTCCATATTCTGTATCCCCAATAAAGCTGCTCCATGTAAAGTACTCCCCCTGTGCATGGCTTCCACTGTGGAAGCAATTTACAGAGGTTCTGCCCCAACTCTCTCCCCTTAATGTCCCCCCCCTTTGTATATGCTCCCTCCCTCCATGCTCCCCCCTAGAATTTCCCTACCTGGTCTGAGGCTCACTCTTAGAGTCCTCCCAAGAGGACTACACTTGCCACTCTGCCCCACATGGCTTCTCTTCCCTGGACCCCACCATCTTCCTGCCCCCCTCCTACAGAACACCCACTGTATCAGCCCAGAGCACCCACTTACCCCTCATTCCTTAGTGGTGTTGGGAAAGTCGGAGGGAGAGGTGTTGAAAGAAGATAGATTCCATCCTGCCTGTAGCCTCCTGTCCCTGTCTCTGGGATAAACTTCTATCCTCTTCCTGCATCTGGGACCATCCCGGGCAAACTCCCGTGCTCTGGCCCCAACCATGCCCCTTCAATGGGGCGCCCCATTGGAGTCGCAGGCCAGACACTCCATGTTTTTGGAAGGGGAAGGGCTGTCACTGAAATCCATGTGCTCTGTGGTTCTGGGTGGGTTTACGGGGCAAGATCAGCCACCCCAAACATCACTGCAGGATTAGGTAGCTCTGTTGTTTATCCATCTCAGCATCCCTGGTCCAAAAACTGAGACACCTGCTGTGTGGGATCATATCAGAATGACCTTTAGCTCTCTCCTTTCCACAGGCCTTTCTCTCCTCTCCTCACTATATCATCTCTAAACATGGCTGACCAGTCACTCACAGTCCCCCCTGGGCAGTGCAGTTCCCTCTCTGTCCCCAGCACTTATAGGCTATGGCAAGCAGTGCCTGCTGGGAGTTGTAGTCCCCAGTATTCAAGAGTTTTTTACTTTTACACAGTCTCTGCATTACACATAGAATGTTTGCAAGCACTCCACACTCATGATGGTCTCCATAGGCTAACATTGAATTTTCAAGATGTCATAATTTAAAAACTACTAACTGGATTTACAAAAAGTAAACCAAAGGCACACCCCACCAGCCTCCTTGAATTTTCTAAAAGACTTACACCTCCTCCTAACTAACACAAAATCTCTTTAACCTGCTGAGATCGAGGCAGTTTAGTGTTTAACTTTTGAAAAAACTGGCTTTCAAAGTACAGTTTTCAAACTGCGATACCTCAGCTGTTATCTAACCAATTCAGCTAAATTGTGGACAGTATGAATGGCTTTTTCCAGTGATCCCTCACCACAAATTCCACGATCCTAATTTTAATCATGTCAATTTTATAATAAATAGAATTTTCAGGCTTTATAATGTAAAATGCAGCACATCTTAACTATAGAGTGGCTCATGCCACTCTATAATTCAAGTATTTTGTATTACTTGTTTATTTTGATATGGCCTATGGCTAACTCAGTAAATTTAATTCAGTAATGATCGATTTGTCTGTCTAAACACAGATATACAAATACACACATTTGTATTTCCTAAGGAATCTTCTAAATCCAGAAGGCACATGTCCCCATTTTCCTCTTCATTGCTGAAGGGTCTCATCCACCTTTCCTCTGGCAAAGAAGAGTGACATAGAACTCCCTTGTGTTAGTCTAACAGCCTAAGACCAAACCTTCAACCGTTAATATAATTTAGACCGTTCTGCCACTAGGCCTCTGGATATCCTCCCCTTCTCCTCCCAGCATAAACGAACTGCTTACTATGAAGGAGGCAATTGTAACCTTGATGTGACACTCCACAAGAAAGAGCACGACAAGCAACTGGATAGATCCAGTTGAGAGCCATGTGAGGTGTCAGCCAGTTGGTTTAAAGAAAGAGTAAAAGAGTCCTTGGAGAGGCTGTCTTTTTATAACATAAACATATATGATCTGACAGACACACATTCCAAAACTGAATTAATAAATCATTCACAGTGCTCGCTGGAATAGTTAATACACTTTTTGTGCCCCAGCAGAGAGGAAAATGGCCTGCTTTCCTTGGCTTTATGACATATTAGGACTAAATAGAATTAATGATTAGGTTTTTTAACTGTATTTATTGCAGAGAGGCGCTCCTTCTCCAGGAATGTTAAGTATTAGTGAACACAAAGAAAGGGTGGGTGTGTTGGGGGGGGGAGACTTGTGAACAGAATCTTTTCCCAATGCAGGGGATTTGATACTTAAAACTGTGGTTGGTTATTTTTTTATTGTTGCCGCTGAGTTTGGGTGTTTCAACACCTCTAGAAAGGTTAGGTAGAGACAGAAGTGTTTTATGACATGACTGTATGATACTACATAAAACCCCATGTTTCAGAATTTTCAAAGCAGTTAGCAAAAATGTACACACAAGAAGCTTAGCCCACAATAAGCCACCTCACCTGCCACTGGAATGCTGTCACCTCTGGGTGGAGGGGTATGTAACAGTTGTATAATCAGAGCACAGTAGCACTACACAATAACTTTGGGACTAAGATGAATGAAGAGAGATGGGCAGTAGGACAAAGGGTAGAACTAGTTTACATGGCTGGTTCATGGTGACTGAGAGGCTGGAAGTCCTGTGGAGAAATTACCAATGAGGAAATCTGCCTTCTCAGTGATGACTTGGCATTTGCCTTCTACAAGTGAAAGCTCTGCTCTCATTCTCTGTTTTTTTCATAGCATGTCCATGGATCTTTTATGTGAATTTACAAATGCAATTGATCGAGCTGCAAAATCCAGCTCAGTAATTCACATTTGTAAATGTGCATAAAAGCTTCAATTATGCGCCGTTAGGCATTTCCACGTGATCAAAGACAAGCCTGATTTGCATGTGCATCCCCTCTTTGAACCTTCAAAGGACGCATCCCTGCATGTGTGAAAGCACCCCCAGTGAGGTCTTGTCTGATTTTCTAGTTCCTAATCCAACACTTTATCCACTAGTCTATGCTAGTGCTCAGGCAATTAGCAGTTAGGATAACCACTTTTCTATTTTGTTGTTTCTGTTTTGATGCACATTTCCAGATTTCCCCCCAGCATATGTATCTATAGCAGCCAGAATAATTTTGAGGCAGTTGACTTGGTCCTGTGGTTGCACCCAAATGTAGACATTGCAGGGAAGAGAACAGCATGACTAATTAGACTGCTAAAGACAGAAGTAAACAGATAAATCAGATTTTCCCCACAGTTGCTGTAGAAGTTAATTATTGAAATGTTAAGTGTATTAAACCCAATGAATAATTAAATCAAATTGTAAATTAAACATCCCTTTGGCATAAAAAGTTGGAAAATAACATGTTAATTCCACTCCTCTGACACCAGAACAAGCTCTCGCTTACTCTCTCTGACTTGGAGACTCCTAACAGGAAAACAGGTCCTCTGGGATTGGAATGTTTTACTCCATTGGCTGGCTTGTTAGTTATTTGCTTTCCTTTTGCACATCATTACTTATTCTTTCAAAGGTTAGCTTTTCTGTGTGGTTAGAGTTTGGGGAAACAGTTACTCCGCAGAATGAATCTGGAAACAGACAGAGAAGGGTAAAGAAATCTACAGAGACAAAGCTATTGAGAAACATGCAGACATTCCCAGGCTTTTGCCTGGATGATCCCACTTTTAAGACTTAAATGCAACCCTGTGATCCTCATTCAGCAATAGAGACATGTAAGTATATAAGAAATATCATTTGGGATCATGATCCCATCAGACAATGGCAGATCCCACAGTCACTTGTGGTCCCATTCCACAGTTTGTGATGATCTGGTCTAGTGGGTGGAGAAAGGACTTGAGAATCAAATCTTTTAGGTGCTGTTCTTGGCTTTGCTACTGAGTTAGTCTGGTTACTAACTCAGTAGCAAAATCTTTCAGGTGCTGTTCTTGGTTTTGCTACTGAGTTAGTCTAGGCACTTTTCAAAATAACCAGGGCTGGCTACCCCCAGAGCTTATCCAGGAGTACATTCCAACATCCAGCCCCACCTGGGTTGGGTTTAAACAGACCCAGCAGGTGCCCCAGCCCACGGTCTGCCTGTATGGTGCTCTCCTCTGCACCATAGAACTGTGGGTGGATCATCTGATGCTCCAGGCTGCTGCCAACAACTCTCTGGTGTTGTCTGGGGCAATGGCTGGCTGGAGCTGCAGAATGCAGCAGACAGCAGACAGACTGCAGCTGAGTTTGGCAAGCCCACTCCACTGGCGGTGCTCCAGTATGTTCTGGACCACCATAAGCAGAGCTGGAGTGGAGCAGGCGGTGCCTGCTGTGCCCCAACATCTGGCAACACACATTTAGATAGATGGGGCACTTGGGACTGGCATGGCCAACTCTAGGGCAACCTGTCCATGTGTTTACATCGTCTGTTCCTACACCACCATTCTAAAATGTCACATAGGATAAAAAAAAATGCACCTTAACTCTGCTTTAACACCACTTTTGCATTTCTTATGCATGTTGCAGGGCTGCATAGGGTGCCAGTACAGCCCTGAAACATGCATATGAAATGTTAAAGTGGTGTTAAAGCAGAGTTATATGCATGTTTCATTTCACCCACAGTTGACATTAATTTTCCAACTAGTTTGAGTTTACAAAAGCATGGCTGCTTTGGACCAAAAAAATGGACCATAGAATCCTTTGGGAAGGAAAATCAGGCAATACTTTATGATGTCACTTACCCTCATGTAGAAGTCCATCACAAAACCTATTCAACACTTCAACCTGATTGCACAAAACACACGTAGATAATTATTGGTGAAGCTAAGCACCTGGCATTTCCTTTGCCCATGACAGATATAAGGAAGCCACAGAGAAACCTGGAACTGCTCTGAGCTTGGACCTTTCATTTGAAAATGATAAAACTGTAATAAACATCAATGTTTAGAGATGACTTCGTTTTTCCCAAGTATTTTCCTCATCATCAGAAGCTGTTGTAAAGGGGTGGGTGGCTAGATTAAATAATAATTAGATTTAAGGGACTCTCAACCCCTTATTTCTTTCCCCAGCTGAGCCATTTGTTAGGTGTGCCAGGGAGGGACAATTGGTCTGTTACCCATTGTGCGACTAGCCTTGTTCTCCCCTAATTTCAAATTTCAGTGCACCGCTACCTGCATAGGATGCAGCTCCATAGCAGCAATGGGACAACTAAGTGCTAGCAAGGCACTTTGCTCAGAGCTGAGAAAACTGCTCATTTGTTACAGGTCATGAGGACATGCCCCAAAAAGCCTTAGGGTGGTTCCATGCTATAGCTAAAATGAATAGTGGATTTTAAATTTGTGATTATTATTCACATTTGTGGATGGATATCTGAATATCAAAATGATATATACTGTATATTTTCATAGTTACTTGCTTGGCTGTTTGGTTATTTGGTTATGTTGGTTACTTTTTTTCAGGTACTGTGCATACACAATAGTGCTAATAGGGCTAAAACAACCAAAAAAATATATAACTGAATAACCAAATAAAATATCCAAATTTGATATCTGACAAAGCGGGGACCAGATCTGGATCAAAGCAGGTGAATTCAATGAATAAGGTATTTTCCATGGATATTCATCTTAGTCTGTTCTATACATTAATGATAGCCTTGTAGGTATCCTCTCAGATGTGTGTTTGTGTGAACATACTAATGCAGGTCTGTCTTTGATCAAACCCAGAGCACCTGCCTTAGAAAAAGCTGGAGGAGCTACCCCATTTTTTGGCTAGTGCATTTATTTATTTTATTTTATATTTATTTATTGAGATTTATATGACACCCTTCCCATAGAGGCTCAGAGTGACTCACAATTCATAAAAAAATAACAATAAAATTCAAACAATAAAAACTCCCACCCTTCCCCACAGCCCACCCAAAAAATTTCAATGCACCCCTATCCCTGCCCACCAAATGCTTTTTAAAATAATAATGTTTTATACAGGCTCCAGAAGATACTTAGGCTTGGACTCAAGTGAACCTCCTGGGGAAGGGAGTTCCAAAAAACTGGGGCAGCAACTGAGAATGCCCTCCTATGAACTCCTACCCCACAGATGGAAACCACAAAAGGGTTTTCCCAGCTGACTGTAGATGGCTGCAATGGAATATGGTAGGACAGGTGGTCTTTCAGATATATGGTACCCAGACCCCCAAAAGGACAGGGCTGCCACATTCTGCACCAGCTGGAACTTCTGAACAGTCATCAAGGGCAGTCCCATGTAAAGTGCCTTGCAGTAATCTAGCCTCAAGGTGATGAAAGCATGGATAACAGTAGTCAGATCTGAGTCAGAAAGAAAAGGTCGCAGATGGAGGCAGTGAAAAGTGCTCCTGGCCACCACCACCTGATATTCCAGGTGCAGCAAGGGATCCAGTAGCACTCCAAGGCTGTGAGCCCTTGGAGTTCTGATAAAACCAACCCCTGAATTTGTGATAAAAGCCTACTCCTACGTCATCGGTGAGCTTCAAGAACTGGCCAGTTTGAGTGTCTAATGATATTTTTGGTCCAGAGGGAGGGAGGGGGGGCTCTCCATTGTGCCACTTTGAGCCAGTTTTGACCTGCCTCACCCCCAGCTCACCTGGAGGCAACAAAGAGCTGCTTAATGTGAATAGGAACATACATCACTGATAGAGGCGTCCAAATGAAGTTTTTCATCCTGCCCTAAAGTTAATCTGCTTTTTCTCTGGGCATGCTCAAGAGTCAGAATAATAGGTGGGAATGAGTGAAGTCTGCTCAAATTCCCTGGATTCATCAGGCTTGGGGACAGCCATCTACTGTCTGAAGCCAAAGAGGCTAACCAGAGCTGTCTGTAGATTTTCCCTTTAAGAGGGAAGGGGGTGGAGTTTCAGGTTGGGAAGCCACTGGACCCATTTACCTGGTTAGTTGAGAAGCACTACAGAGAGGGACCCGCCCAACCAGAAACAGAACTATAAAACTGCAACTAACTTGCTTTGGTATTTATCTAGCTTCTTATAGGGCTGAAATGAACACCAAATTCATCAAACTAAGTATATTTGTTTCCATTTCATTAATCATTCTGCCTGCACTAGCCCTACCTAGAAAGAACCTGCAGAGACTGAAGGTAGAGCAATGGGTGCTGCTACATCTCCTGACAGCATGTATGAACTCCTGCTACAAGAGTTAACATCAGTTGTTCTCCACGCTCTTGCTACAAACATGGAGCCAGGTCCTATACCCGCATGCATATTGTGCACAGTGTACATAGTACATGTGCAATGCGTTGCAGGCATATGGTGTGCGTGTTGTGTACACGCACCCTTGTGCACAGCTTTCACTAGGGTATGGAACTGGGATCTTAGAAAACGTGGAAACACCCTTAGGTCACAATCCGCAAACCACTTACTCCAGAGTATCTTCAATGGAGCTCCTCCAGAGTAAGTGGTTTACAAATCACAGCCAAAGTTTCTTTTTTTAAAAAGAACCCTATGTCACAGTGATTTTGAATAAGAAATAGGCATGTGAAGTCCATTTGTGCTTTTGGCATCTTTTCCCTAGTCAAGTTATTCTTAAACATGGAACTTGGGTGATTTTGAAAAATTTAACCAATTAACTTTAAGTTGGAAGGAACTGTGTGGAAAGTCAAACCTGCTATTCAAATTCTGTGTTACTTTCAAGCAAATCTGGCAACAGATATATTTATTTATTTATTTCAAAGCCTTTCTATCCCATGCTCTCCTGCTAACACAGCAGCTCGGGGTAGCTCACAACAAAGCTGTAACCAAGCCTAGCACGTGCACCTGGGACCTCGCATCCTCGTGAATGTTACACTCCTTGTCTCTCCCTCTGTTCCCCTTCCTTTGTCTCCCCCCACACCCCACACCCATCTCTCAGATTGTAAGCCCTAGGGCAGGGACCGTGACTATTCAATTACTTTGTAAAGCGCCAGGTACATTGCTTGCACTATATAAATATTTGCTAATAATAATAATTAATAACAAAGTCAGCATTATAAAATCAGCAATTAAAATCACAACTCAAAGTTTAAAACTCATTAAAATTTAGTAAAAAATCGGTAACGACCCCCCACGCAACCCAACCCACCCTACATGTCTCCCTCTCCAAAGGCCCGGCAGAACAACCAGTTCTTACACTGTCTTCGGTGAGAGGGGAGGTCTGGAACAAATATATAAAGGTCTTGGAACAAATAATTTCCTGACCTAAAGAGGTATAAATCCCATTGATTTACACCTGCAGAGTTTTTGGCCCTTTCTGTTTCTCTGGGCCCTAGGAGTCCAAAGCATCTGTCTGAATTAAGTGGTCTGCTGGCACAAAGCCACTAGAAGGATCCCAGGGTGTCTGCGAGCTGTAATGACCTTAAAACGATCACAATAATTCCCCCTGTCATTTGATTCTCAACATGTAAACGCCACAAGTGGGAAGAAGGGGACAGAGAAACTGTTGTTTTTGATGCAGAGGATTATTTTTTTGTTTCTTGTTTTTAAATAAAGCACGGTTTTCAAAACGACAGTTCCTTTGCTCTTGTCCGCACCACAGTTATTGGAGGGAGAAGTTTAATTATATATATAGCCAATGGAACCCTACGAAGATGCTCTTCCTTGAACAACTCACCCAACCTTTAATCTGACTCTTAAAAAAACCCTTTCCTAAATTAATTAATTCCCTAGAGATTTCATTCTTGATCAATTTTTTGTTCCCAAGAGGTCAAACAACTGAAATAAACTAACAGAAAACCTGCCGAGTTCCTCCAGTCCTTAACTTATCACTTGAGAGCAACTGTAACAGGGTAAATTAATCTATTTAGACCATAATAATCAGTTTAAAGCAGGAAAAAGGCACAGAAATAACTGTTATTTAAAATAGCATTCAAAACTAAAGCTGCCATTTAACTTCCCTCTCACCTAGCTCCAGAGTGTATAATTGAGGGCCTCCCCCCACCCCCCGAAGCAGGAATGGTGGTTCTTCTTGACAGATAACACCTGTCAGTCATAAAGATAATTGCACAGTAATAAATAGGATGAAGTCAGGGGGGCTGGAAGATGGGGCTTCTAATAAAGATTAGAGGACTGACCTTGTGATTAAATGACACGTTTGTGGCTGTCCCCTGTTTAATTACAACAGGCAGTTTTATCCTACACTGGGAAAGAGCCTTTAAAGAAATATGCAGTCTTGCAGCCCTTGTGCTGAATGCCCTAGCTCAGAGGTGCATAAATCATCTCCTGTTGGCTGTTTTGAAAGTTAGTAGAAACTCCATGGGGCAGTTAAGAGTTGAGGGGGAAAGAGCAGCTGAGATGTTCTGTAAAAACAAATAGGCTGATTTATTTCAGCCCTATCCAAGATCGTGATCCGAAACCAACTGAAGAGTATGGCAAACGTCCTATCAGGAATATAGAGAATTAGGTCCTGAGAGTTGGTACAGGATCAGGTTCAGGACTGAGACCAGGAGTTCAGGAACACTGAAGTAGGGACCAGCACATCGGCCAAAGTGGGGGCAAGACAGACAGATTGACATACTGGAGAGGCAGGAAGCAAATGGTGTAGAATTGCCCTTCGCTTGTTAGCAATGGTAGTGAGTGGCCCACTTCTTGTGCTCCCCCTTAAGAGAATGGAACAGACAAAATGGTAGCACTCTGCTGGGCAGCTGCAAAGCTGCTATGCACGTCACTCAGAAAGCTCAGGAAGAACCTGCTAGGGTTGCCCAGCAACCCTGCAAAGGGTGTGAAGTAGCTTGTGTGAGCATTAGACCACTTTTATATGAGGTGCTTAGTAGGATAAGTGAACAGATCGTGGTTCGGGTTCAGTCGTTTGGTTCTGTCTAGTTCAGTTCAGGTGTTTGGGTCGGTCGCCGAGTTCAGGTTTGGGCATTTGGTTTGGTCGTGTTCGGTTCAGTTCAGGCATTCAGGAAAAGGTATCTCAAGATCCCGTGATCACGCCGGAAACCAGAAATTTGAGTGTGTGCAGAGCTGTGTGGTGAGAGAGTGTGTTTGGCTGGCTGGCTGTATGGTTCATGTGTTTTTGCTGTTTATGTTTGTTTGGCTGTGTTGTTTTGGCTGGTTGGTGAGTGCTGGTGTGGTGGGTGACTGTGTTTTGGTTTTCGTTGCTTGTTTTAAAAAAAAAAATGAAGAAGGTGACCACCATTAAACGCTGGGCCTGGAGGAAGGCCAAGGTGGTGGAGCCGGTCGTGGAGGAAGAGGTTCCTCCTACCGCTGCTGCTGGACCTTCGGTGGTGGAGGAGGAGCAAGAGCCAGTGGGCAAAGGAGGTGCTGCCACTGTTGTCAGTTTGTAAACTTTTTTTTTACTTTGAGGATAAGAAACTTAAGGGTCTATCCGTTATAGCGAGATCACTGGCATATGGGGGTGTGTGTGGGTGGTGGGCATCAGTCAGGCACAAACAGTGGGCATCAGCGGGTAGCAGCGGATGTTTGCCACAGAGAGAGGGTACTGTAGTATGGGGGGCTCTTCCAGGCACGAGCACAAGCAGCACCACCACCCAAACATGTGCCTGCCAGTGCCAGCCATCCCTAGCAAGGGTCTCCACACTCTAGTTGGCATCCCTACCTAGCACCCCCAAATTTGGGTGGGATTTGCACATGCCAGCCAGGGCCTTTCCAGTTACCATCCTTAGTGCCTCAGATAGGGCAGGATTTGCACATGCCAGCCAGGGTCTCTCCATTGCTATCCCTCCCTAGCAACACCCCAAGGAGGGCAGGATTTGCACGTCCCAGCAAGGGTCTTTCTAGTTGCCATCCCTAGTGCCCCAAACAGGGCAGGATTTCCACGTGCCAGCCAAGGCCTCTGCATTTTCCATCCCTAGCATCCCCTAGCACCCCAAGGAGGGCAGGATTTGCACATGCCAGCAAGGGTCTTTCTAGTTACCATCCCTAGCACCCCAAGGAGGGCAGAATTTGCACGTGCCAGCCAGGGTAACCATCTTCTGTTGCCATCCCTAGCACCCCAAGGAGGTAGGACTAGAGGCATCATCATAAATACATGATATTACTTAGGTGTTGTTTATGTATTCCTGTTTCAGAGAGGAATCGGATGCCGGCGCTGGTGCCATGCTATGCAGGACACCCAGGCGGAGGTCACCAGTACCACCCCTAGACAGTCAGCGGACAAGGTCCGATGTCTGGAGGTGGTATGATAAGGCGAACGGGTTTGCTGTTTGCATGGTAAGGCACGGGGGATAGAACAACAAGGTATGATAAGGAGAACAGGTTCACCGTCTGCACGGTAAGGCACGGGGGATGGAACAACAGGGTATGCAATATGCATTTCCCTCTATGACCTGTTAGGAAAGAAAGTACCCTGCAGAGAGAGATTGGCCACCCACCCACTTGTGGAGAAAGAATGCAGGCAGGGATTGACACAGACCATTGGTCTGACACAGTATGGCACTTCTTATGTTCCTATCTTTTTATGCTCTTTAGATCTACAAGAAAATATTCCACAGGCAGAGAGAGGGGACCACGTCGGGGCTAACTGAGCATGTTGAAAGGCTCCATGGGCAGACAGTGAGATGGCAGGAGGACTCTGGCATGGCCGTGGAGCCTGAGCATCAGCGGTAGAAGAAGGGGGGAAGGCAACCTGGAAGCGACACCATGTAAGCCTTTCCTGCTCCTCCAGTCCTGATGTGGAGTCCCTCGGGTCCCGGGAGTCTGCTGCAGTCAAGGCCTTTCGGGCCGAAGTTGAGAGGCCTGGCCGCCAGATGATTTTGGGCTTCCACTGCATGGAGAACCTTGTGGAAGGTTCCAGGCTCCTGAGGTGGAAACAAAGAAGGTGGAGGCAGACTCCCAGTACATCTCCAACAAGATGGTGAGGCTGGAACTCTACCACCAGGTAGTCTCCAGGTGGCATCAGGAGATGGAAAGGGCTATGGAGTTCGCCGTGGCACATAGCTATGAGATGGCAGAGTACAGGGTGGCCACCCCTCAGCCCTGTGCTGCGCCCCGCCGCCTTTTGTCTTTCCCTCAAGTCCTGGGGTACAGGCCCAAAGACTAATAATTTCCTCCTTTCTAAGTTTCCTTTTAATTTTTGGTTTTGGTTTTTTTATGTTGTTTTTTGTTTGTTTGTTTGTTTAAATAGTTTTAATCAAAGTTGTTATATTTGTTGTTACAAGTTTCATTTGACCTGCCAATCTTTTATCCCTATGTGCTGAAGTTCTGGATGGCAGGTAGCAGAATCTCATACAGCTTGTTGAATCTCATACAGCAGCATCTGACTGGCTCCACATGTAGTGTAGTTAAGGTAATATTAACCCAAAGATGTGCCAGGCAGCAGGAGGGGCAGGACTTGTGTCTGTGTGGGTGTGCCAGAGAGAAGGAGAGACAGACTCCTTGGAAGTGGGCAGCAGTTGGCAGGAGCTGGTGGTTGGAGGGGCTTTTATTTCCAGCAGCTTCATCGGGTATCCATCCATTTGTGGGTGCTGAGGAGTAGGCTGTTGGGGGTGGGGTAGGCTGGCATGCAGGCACCGGAATTCTGGATGCAGTGGAATGGAATGCAGACCCCAGTGACTGAAATAATGCTCCCAGAATCTCATTGATGGTTCCTGGGATGGACGGGCATGACTAATTCAGGTACAATGGAATGACAGCCTATGTGAGTTTAATGATAATTATGTCCCTAGAATTAGTGCATGGTTGGGAACACTTCATTCAATCAAGCGATAGGTGATAGCAGCAGGTACAGGAATGCACACAGGCAGGCAGGGAGGCAGGAACATATAATACGTTGTGTTATATTGATATATTCCATCCCATTCTGGTAGGTTTGCTGCTGGATGTGGGCAATGGGCATCGATCGGATGCATGAGCACAGATGGGAGTTCTTCCTGGTTCTTGCAGGTGGCAGCTTGAGCTGGATACACCTACCTCTCTCCCTCCACCCCCCATCTCTCTCATTCTAGTGGGGAGCCTCTCTCTTTCTCTCTCTCTCTGGCCATATAGTGCATGTGACAGCATGGGTGGGATCGTGTCTGTCTCTCCTTCTAGCAGTGGGAAGACTCTCTCTCTCTCTCTCTCTCTCTCACACACACACACACACACACCATGAACAGCAGGTTGCATAAAGAAAAGGTGAAATGACAGCACCCCATGAGTTGAATGACAGGGCACAAGAACCCTGAGGGTAGGTCCTGGGCTGGGGCTAGAGTGGAAGCTTCTAGATATTGGACACAGCCCTCCCTGCCAGTAACGTAGGCCCCAGAACCCTGATGGTGAGTCTTGGGGCTGGATTGGCTGTTTCTTGATGCCATGGCACAGACAGCATATAGGCTTGGCCTGGGGGCCATTGGTACTAGCATCAGCAGACATTGGTTGCCAGGGTGTAGAACCCTTGTCACAGACAGCATATAGACCTGGGGGCTATTAGCAGCAGCAGAAGACATTGGTTGCTAGGGTACAGAACCCTTGGCACAGACAGCATATAGGCCTGGGGGCCATTGGTAGCAGCAGACAGTGAGTTGCCAGGGTACCGAATCCTTGGCACAGACAGCATATAGGCCTGGGGGCCATTGGTATCACCAGACATTGGTTTCCGGGGTACAGAACCCTTGGCAAACACAGCATTTAGGCCTGGGGGCCATTGGCAGCAGAAGACATTGGTTGCCAGGGTACAGAACCCTTGGCACAGAGGGCATATAGGCCTGGGGGCCATTGGCAGCAGCAGACATTGACAGCCAGGGTACAGAACCCTTGGCACAGATGGCATATAGACCTGGGAGTCATTGGCAGCAGCAGATATTGGTTGCCAGAGTACAGAATCCTTGGCACAGAAGGCATATAGGCCTGACATGGGGGGCATTGGCAGCAGAAGACATTAGTTGCCAGGGTACAGACCCCTTTGCACAGACAGCATATAGGCCTGGCATGGGAGCCATTTGCACTAACAGCAGCAGACATTGGTTGCCAGGGTACAGAACCCTTGGCACAGACGGAATATAGACTTGGGGGCCATTGGCAGCAGGAGACATTGGTTTCCAGGGCAGGCAGGCAGGCGGCGTGGCATGAGCGGCAGTTAGATAGACTGACACAGGGTTCAACCTTTGCACCCTGGCCGGTGGGCAGGCAGGCAGCATGGCATGAGAGGCAGTAGAGCAGGTGGGCTTGGGCAGGCTTTGAGCTAGGCAACCAGGATGGGCAGACAGGCATCTTGGCATGGGAGGCAGGAAGGAAGACTGAGGCATGCTTTGACTTGGAGGTAAGCTGGGCAGGCAGAAAGGCAGCGTGGCATGAGAGGCAGTAGGGTAGGCAAGCTGGTACATTGGCAGCAGGGCACTCAGATAGGCTAGCAAAGACTGTGCAGCGCAAGTGAGCGAGACCCAGTCAGTGTCACATAGGTGGGCTGAGATTGTGTAGCCATAGGCCAGCTGGCAGGCTTACACATTGTTTCGCAATGCCACCCTGCATCATGAGGTCAGTCAGATAAGGTGGCCAAGGCCATCTAGTATGAGAGAGAGAGAGAGAGAGAGAGAGAAGCAGTGGGTGCCAGGCATTTGGAGGGAGGGACAGCTCCGTAGCAACACAGGAGCAGTAACCCTAGTCCAGATTGAGAAGGAGGAGGAGCCCCATCCCAAGAGTACCCCTGGCATGGGATGGTGTGTGCCACTGCACCATCACCCCTTGTTCAGGGGCAGCTTGGGGAATCCCCTTGGTGAAGGCCATGCCTGGCATGATCCACGCCCTCACGATGGCAGCCAGGGCTGCCTCAAGGTTGCTTGAGGTGTGGGAGCTGTCCATTACATGTGCCGGAAGCAGGGCCCATATATACCCTGATTCAGGACCCCTCCTGCCACTTCCCAGCGCTGCCTCTGGGTCCTGCCACCAGTGTGAAGTCACTGTCAGGTAGGCATGCTGGGCATTCCTGGAGGACCACAGGTCAGTGGTGAAGTGGACCATGGCCCCCCCAATCCCTGCCAACTGCTCCCTCACCTGCTCCTTCAAAGCCCTGTACAGCTGTGGCACCACAGTCCGACTCAGGGTGGAGTGGGAAGGCAGCTTAAACTGGGGGGGGGGGGCAGGAATCCAATCAGCCGCTGGAAGCCCTTGTCCTCTACAGTTGAGAAGGGCTGCCCATCCAGCTGAAGGAGCCGGGTGACTGGCCACTGCTGCAGTCGGGAACCTGCTACCATCCACTTCCCCTGCCTTCCCACTTAGCATCAGAGCACTATGTCATGCCTTGAGGTGTCTCGCCATTGCAGTTGTCCCAAGGTTGGCAAGCAGCTGCCCACGCTTCACCAGTTTATTGCACAAAGTGCACTGCACCTCTCTGGGATCACCTGCCCGCACCAGCTTAAAATGTTCCCAGACTGAGGATTCCCCCCCCCCTTCCTGCCTTCTGGCCCACCCCGGGTGACTGCCAGCACTGCTGGGAGGGGGAGAACTTGGTGGCACTGGCAACACAACTCTGGGAGGAGGCTCAGTCATCACCTCAGATCCAGAAATCTCCTATGCAGCATTAGTGTCTGCCTCTGACTCACTGTCCGTGATCACGGTGATGTCCCGTGAAGGGGAGAACTGGGACCCTGAGTCTAGACTGCCCGCGCCCACCATGCTGCTGACACTCTTCCTGTGCCCCCGTCTATAGCTGCTAGTGCTGCTGCTGCTGCTACTCTTCTCCCTACTGACATTGCCCTTGGATCGGGCCCTGCCTCTAGCAAAATAATGTTTTTATACTGTTTTTATAGTTTTTATTTACATTTTTAATCTAATATTATATATTATAACTGCTATAACTACTGCTAATCTAACTGCTCAATCTAACTGCTCCCTACTGACATTGCCCAGGAATCTGGCCCTGCCTCTAGCAAAATAATGTTTGTTTGTTTTTTTATTATTATTATTTAAATTGTTATTTAATATTATATATATATATATATATATACACTAAATCTAACTGCTAGAACTATTATAAATGCTATGAACTAAATGGATTATCTAATCTCTTATCTATTTATCTATCTATCTATCTGAGATGGGGGGAAATGCAAAGAACACAGAGAGATGGATACAAAACTGAAATGAAACCTAAATCAATCTAATGCTACTCAAAATGAATAAAAAAACAGTGGAAGGGAATCAGGGATGGAATATATATAGAGGGAGAGGGATAGGATTCAATGGAGGGGGGAGGGAGGAAGGAAGATTGAATACAGGGAACACAGGGCGGGGTAAAAATAACACCTAGATCTATCTAATCTAAGCTGAATAAATGATAATACAGAGGTAGATTGGTTGGATGGGTGAAATAGGAGGAGGATTGCAATGGATTGAGGAGAGCAAAACTGCTGGGAGAGGGAGCCTTCTGAAACGCCTGGTATTCAGGAACAGTGACTAGCTCAGAAGTTGTTGGCAGGGGGGAGGGCAATGAGTTTTGTTAGTTGCTGTGCCTACCTCACCACAAGCCCTATTTGCTCCATGCAGCCTAGCCTGTGGCCAATCGCAGACTGCGAAGTCAGTGGTCTGTGGAGAAAGGGATGGTGATTGGGCAGCCTGGCTGCTACTCCAAGCCTCTCCACCCCTGGTGCCTGGAAGTCTGCTCCTCAGCTGACT
>QEPC01002150.1:1751633-1778967 GCA_003113815.1 Sphenodon punctatus | reverse complement strand
TATATATATATATATATATATATATATATATATATATATATATATATATATATATATATATATATATATATATAATTTGTTATCTAATATTATATTTATATACACTAACTCTAACTACTATTAACTATTCTATAATCTATGGAACTAAATGGAATATTATATCTACAAAGGCCTAGTCCTACAAACACACTCAAAAATATTAAAACTGAATAACTACTACACACTAACTCTATATCTATCTCTATACCTAAGCTAACTCTTACATCTATCTATCTATCTATCTATCTACACACACACACAATATTACACAGGGATGGGGGGAGCACAGACAGCTCACAACAAACAACATAGGGAGGGGTACAAAACTGAAATGAAACCTAGATCATTCTAATCCTACACTAAATAAATCTAAAAACAGTGGAAGGGAATCAGGGATGGAATATATAGTGGGAGGAGGGGATAACCACCAATTTGTTATCTAATATTATATAATATAATTATATATATAATTTACAAGTGCATTCCTTGGGTTGGAAGATATGGAGAAGGGAAGCAGGAGAGGCCAGTCTGCTGCCTGTAAGGTGGGCAGAGGTGGTAGGGGCCATGCTTGCAGAGTGGCAGCAGGCAGCAGTCAGAGCCCATCACAATGCCCCAAACTACACAGGCCTGATTTTGGGCGATAGGCTTCCGAGGCTTCCAGTAGTGGCACTAGCGGTGGCTCCTGCCAGCTTCTTCCACTGCCATGCAGGGCACTGGAAGACCTGCAGTCCAGGATGCTGCGGCTGCAGGAGTAGGTGCAGGTCCTTCAGGGGCAGGGTCCGAAGTTCCCCATGTGCCACCATCGTCCCCCATTGTTGAGGCGATCCCCAGCAGTCCAGGGCTGGTGGATCCCACCCCGGCTGCTAGAGGCAGGTCCTGATCCCTGGGCAATGGCAGCAGGGAGAGGAACAGTAGCAGCAGCAGCAGCAGCAGCTATACAGGGCACAGGGAGAGTCGCAGCAGCATGGTGGACAGTCCAGCAGCCTCAGGGTCCCAGTACTCCCCTTTGCGGGACATCACTGAGATTGGGGACAGCTAGGCAAACACTAGTCCCACGGAGGAGATGTCTGCCAGAGGTGATGGCTGTCCCTCCAAGAGCAGGACACCACCATGTTCTGCCCCTCCCAGAATCACTGTGAGCGATGGATCACCCCGCGTGGGTCTGAATAATCCCTATGGGCACATTTCAAGTTGGTGCAGGTGTATGATCCCAGGGAGGTGCAGTGCACTTTGTGCCAGAAGGTGGTGAAGCGTGGCCAGGTGCTCTACTACTGGGTGTCGACATGATTCACCACCGGGCAAGGCTTGACCAATTGGCATTAGGGCTTCTTGAGTTCTGTTGAGTACGAGCCAAGCCTGCAACACCAGGCCGAGTGGGGGTTCTGCCAGTCACCAAGCCCTGGATGGGCCTCTGCCGCTGCTCCACCCATGCCAGCCAGCCTGCAAGCTCCTCTTGGCTATTTCCTCACCTACCTCAGTGAAGATGCTGGACACCTCCTCTAAGTCCAAATAGCTGTCTGTGTCCAACAGGAGCAGAGCCGGCTGTCCCTGGGCCATGCTGTAAGCGAATAAGGAAGCTCCACGTGCAAGCTGTCATTCCATTATATCCAGAAGCTGCCACTCCTGTTCCATGACCCACCATGAGGGTTCTGGGGCCGTCATTCCGCTCACGTGGAACCGTCATTCCACCACATTAAGAAACAGTCAGCCACTCCATCCCCAGGACCCACCTTCAGGGTTCTGGGGCCTACATTCCAGGCAGGGAGAGCTGTCCATCCACGTCATCTAGAAGCTGCCACTCTAATCCCAGGACCCACCATCAGGGTTCTGGGGCTGTCATTCCGCTCACAGGGAGATGTCATTCCACTGAATCACAGCCAGCCACTCCAGCCCCAGGTCCCACACTCTGCATTCTCGGGCCTACGTTTCAGGGAGGGAAGAGGCCCAGCCAGGGCTTGGTGGCTGACATGGCACTCATACAGTGCTGGGCATTGCAGGCTGGCATCCTACTTGCCAGATCTCAACCAACTCTTCTGGAAATTTGTCATGTAGTCTTGCCCGGTGGTGATTCACGTGGCCAGCCACCACCGCCTGCCGTGATGGCGACTAGAAATGAAGAACCAGGCCAGCATAGAGCGAGTAGAACTGGAGACCTGCCAGCCTGCAATGCCTGGGCAACCCAGGGTGCCAAGTGCCAAGCCTTCCCAGTCTCTGCTGCTGCTGCTGCTGGATCTCTGACAGCCTACCATGCCACCACGGGCACCCCTGAGGGTCCCTAGAGTGCCCCAAGCCTCGTGGCGGGTCCGAACTCTGACGAATGTTCAGAGGGACTGAACTCCGCTGAACGTTCAGTGGGACTGAACTCTGCCGAACCGAATGACTGAACCCAAACTCAGTTTTTGAACCAAACGACTGAACCCAAACTTGGTTTTTGAACTGAACGACCGAACAGCCGAACATCCGAACCCCGTTCTGTTTGCACAACCCTAACTTGAACTCAGTCATTGCTGTCATCTAAGACAGTAAGATAGCTCTGGAGATAGAAGGTAGGGGAGGGTGGCAAAACTGATTTTGTCCCAGATGAAAAAATGGGTGTCAGCAGGGTCCATCTGGACACCAAGGGGTGGTCCAGATTCATGTTATGAATTAGCATGACCCCAGGGCACAAACGTCTTATAGTTCTTAAACACACAGGATAGTGGTGAAACAACTCTCAGCCCCAATATTTGTTTGTTTGTTTATTTGTTTACAATATTTCTATAATACCCCCTCCTGCCCAATGGCAGCCTGGGGTGGTGTACATCATAGGGTTGAGAGTTCCATCATCAACAGGGTACATCAATTGATGAATACATTATCAATAGGGTTGAGAGTTCCTCAGCTCCAGTTATCCCTATACCACCAGTGGTGCAGATGGGGTTTTCCAGCCTTGCACTGTACTAACACTGTTTAGGTTCAAATTGCCCCACAGGGCCAAATAAGAAGGTCCTACCTTAGGGCTCCCACACAGTCTGAGTCCCACATCAGTCCAACAGGTGTTATGAAAAAACTCACAGCAAGGGGGTGGCTAGGTCAGGTCCCAGACCTCTAAGGCTTCTGGTTACTCTCCAGAAGAAGTGAGAATCCTCCAAGAATCTCCTTCTCCTACAGCCTCCTGGCTCCAACTGAGGCCTCAGCTTATATAGTCTTAGAATGCCTCTGGGCACTGCCTCTGATTGACTCCTGGGAGGCTGCCCATCTTAAGTCCCACACAAGCAGCCATCTCAGGTCTGGTGGCCATTTTGGGTGTCCCTTAGCAACAGTAACTAAGTAAACCTTAAAGAGACATAGCCTCTTGCAGGGTTCCTATCACAATGGGTCAGGCCTTTCCTCCTTAAGCCGTTACCCAGTCCCTGAGCTTCCTCTCCTTAAACATAGTAGCTTATTTCTTTAGTAAATTTTAAAAAACTTTGCTTTAAGAGAGCAGTTAAGGCTCTTACAAATTCAACCATGCTCCAAAAATCATGGAAATTGTAAGTTAAGGCTTCCACTTTAATTTGCATGCCATGTAAGCAGTAAAAACATTGTACAGTCTTGCATTGTGCTCGCTGACAGAACTTAGGGTGTCTTTAGACATAACACCACCGGGTGTCTGAATGTGTGTTTTGACCTTGATACGAACACCAGTTTGGCCCTCTGTTCACCATGTGGCGCTGCTTAAACACACAGCCCATCTTGGGGCAAATCGGTGTTTTGCTCACACCTGATCTCAGCATGCAAACACTGCTACCTCATTCTCTGTGTTGTATCTGCTAACATGCCACGTGAATCATTAGACACAATGTTGGCCACGTGTTCAACCAGAACATGCAAATTGTCTTTGTGATGAAATGGTGTTCACATTGCGTGTTCAATGGGTGGCCAAATTGGTGCTGGGATTGTTAGCGTGTTTACACACAATGGCCAAACACATGCTTAGAGGTTTTGACACCTGATCTTTGTTATGTCTAAAGACACCCTTAGACTCCATGCACCCACACTGTCTTTCAGACCCAATTTTCTTTCTCTGTAGGTTGAAGGCAACACTAAATCTGGGGATAGCAAGTTCCTCTCTGAACCAATATTATGGACTTGATTCCTGTTTTCATGGGATTCCATGCACACAGTTCTCCTCCATCCCTGACTGCTCCCAATGCTTTCCCCTGAATGCGCACCACCCATCTCTCAGCCTTCTCCCACCATATACATCCCCAGCACCTGGGTACCCCCTCCCTATAAACACACTGCAGCCCACCTCTGGTTGACTCTGAGTCTTGTCTCCCCCACCCCATGTACTTCCTCCCACGATGTGGTTGCCTGTTGCCCATACGCACACTGATCCCCACCCCTGGCTGCCCCATTCTTGTCTGCTACTACACATCCAGTACCCATACCCCACCCCCCCGTACTTGGACGTCTTGTTGTTCCCAACTCAACTGAAAGCATGAACAAAAAACATACATACACTTCACACTCATCTCTGGCTGTCACCCAGACATTGTCCCTGAAAACACCCATCTCTTAATTCCCCCCCTCCCCCAGAATATATGCTCTCATCACCTGGGTATTCCCTTCCCATACAAACCCTGCTCCCCACCCTGGCTGCCCCACAGCCTTCTCCGTGAATATACACCACCCACCTCTCAGGCTTATCCCCCAACATACACCCCTCCCATCATCTGTCTGCCTGTTGCTGATACATATGCTTCCACCCACCCCTGCCTGCCCCCCCCAGCCCTGTCCACGCATACACATCATGCATTTTTCAGCCTTGTCCCCCATAAACAGGCCCCCAGCACCTGACTTCCCCCTCACAATACAGACACTTCCTCCACTGCCCAGCTTCCCCAGTCTTGTCTCCCTGTACACATCCATCAAACTTATTCCCCCATCTACATCCCCTCTCCCCAATACTCAGTTGTCCTGTTCTTCTCAACCTAAATGAAATAATATACAGAAAGTAAGGGGTCAGGAGGGCAGAAAGATGCCCCCTGATCACCTTCTGTCCCAGCCTTCATTGTTGTCTCCAACCTGCAGAGAAAGAGATTGGAGCTGAAAGACTAAGGCAAAGTGTGGGTGCATGGAGCGTAAGTTGTAAGTGAGCAGAGTGCAAGACTGTACAATGTCTTTCCTGCTTACATGACATGCAACTTAAGGTGGGAACCTTAATGTACAATTTCCATGTTTTTTTTGAGCATGGTTGAGTTTGTAAGATCCTTAACTCCTCTCTTAAACTGTAGGTTTTGGGATCCAATAATTTTCCTCTTTTTTGAAAGGGGAATACACACTGCAAGCACTACCAACATGGAAAAAATAGATTGACTTTTCAGGACTTAAAACGTACATCCAAAACAGTGGCTCTTCCCCACCCCACCCCATCAAGCCACTCCTACTTTTCATGGGCAGATGGGGGGTGGGGACTGGCGGTTGCTTCATGCCTTCTAGAGCAGTAAATATCTTTGCAGCACTCCTCAATAGAGGAACCAGCCTGCCCACTGAACCTGCACCAGCATTCTGCGTTGCATGACATAATTTTGGAAGTTCACTCTCTCCATTGGATAGCAGAGGAACTGCAAAACATCCTAACTTTAAAAACTACACAACAGATTTTAAAAATCCAAACTCAGGAAATGACTAGTATGCACATTTGAATTTTATGACACCTCTATACCTCCAGATGTATAACTTTAAACACCCTTTTCTGTTTCGACAGGAGATGGTTACAAAACCCAGAAAAAACACTGCTGCCTCCAATTTTCAACTTGTATAACTGCTGTTTCTCAATGGATCTGTCTGAAATTTACACAGATCCTATCCCCTTGCACAAGAGATCATCCCCACTAAATTTCATAATGATAGAATAAATCATCTCGATTTTATAACAAATAACTCTTTTGTGATTCTAATGAAGAATGCCAGCCGCGCTAACTATAGAGCTGCTCCTGCAGTTCTAGAAGGAAAATATACACACACAACTCCCAAATTTGACAACAAAACTGAGCAGGCAGGCAAAATATTAATAACCTATCAATATCTCTGCGCCTCCATACCCTATCTCTGAAATTATGGTAAAAGCACTCTCTTGCTAATACCATTCCTTTGTCCTATCTGTGTAAGCTCTGATCCCTTCAAGGGTGTGGCCATTTCTTACTTTTTCCATATCTATGTACAGAGTCTAGAACAATGATGCCTGCTCTTGGTTTAAGACCTTTGGGAGTCTCAGTAAGATTAAAAAATATATAATAATTTAAAAGGAGTGGAAATCAGAACCATTGTTATTCTCTGTATCAACATCACCCCATTCCTCAAGCTCTTGTTCTTCAAACATTAAAGATGCATATACCTTACAGAAATATGTTCTGGCTTCTTCTAGGTAGCTTTTTTCTTCACCCATCCATTTCATATCATGACAGCTTATCAAAGCCATCTCCATAATATATTGTTCTTGGAACTGATCTCCCCTCGTCCGTTATTAATCTTTGATGTCAGATGTCATTAAAGCCACTCATTTTCTGTCTCCTTATCTGCCATTATTTGTTCTTTTTGCTTATCCATCTCTCCCCCTCTGCTGAGTTTAGTGTTGGTGAAGGATTCTGCACCCAAGCACTATACAGAGCAGCTACCAAGCTTGGCATGCACTGCATCCTTCACCTCTCTCAGGTGGTATTCAACATCCCACGCCATGAAGGAACAATCTCTAGCAGTAACTGGGTATAGAGGAATAGTTATGCTGATCAGTCTTTAGCCTACTTGTTAAATCTGTCTGGAAAAAAGTTAATTGCCAATAAAGACAATGTCAATTTCTTTGTCGAGTTTGATAGGAACTGGACAGAGATCTATTATCACTTCCAGTAAGTCACCAAACAGTCTCTGACAGAGATAAACGTTGGCGTTGGAGGGTACAGGATCACCATAAGTCTTTGCAGGGTCATGTCTGCTGCCCTCTTTTCCCAGAAGACTCTGAGACAGTCATCTCTCCGCATGCGATTTATTGATTTGTTAATGAACCCAAACCAAATAACTTACAGTCCATCCATACTTCCTTTGTTTGGCCTCCCTTCACTGAGGTAATTCATTTCCTGGAATGATTGATTTCTCTAAGGCAAACTACTTTCTTGGTCTCCCATCTTCAAGACCATATTCCCAGCATTAAAACTTTCTTGGTACCCTGAAAAGCCATTTTCATAACCAGCCTAGTAATATGCTTTCTCATCACAATAGATTTCTCATTTACACTTCTCCTTATCCCAGTGGTGGGGAACATTTTTCCTCCAGGGGCAACTTTTAAAATTAGTACAAGCTCCGAGGGCTACATAGATGGGGTCAGGGGTTCACTCAGGAAGAAGAGTGTTCAGGCCATTGATCTATCTCTTATCCCCCCCCCCCCAAGAAGCCCTGGGGGAAGTGTCCTTAGACCTTGATGGCCGCTCGGTTGATGATCTCGTCCAAGCCTGGAATACCTTGCTGGAGGAGACCATTGATTGGGTGGCTCCTAGGTGTCTGCTGCCACTGCTTCACCACTATAGGACTCCTTGGTTTACTAAGGGGTGGAGGTGTATGAAGCAGGAGAGGTGGCATCTATAGCGATGCCGGGGCCATTCTCAGGCTGAATATGATCGACTACAGCATCAGGTCCATTTGCAGTCCTATGCTGTGGCTTTGAGTATGGCAAAGAAGGAATTCTTTGCTACCCTCATAGCTGCTGCGAAGTCACATCCAGTAGAGCTCTTCCAGGTGGTGAGGGGGCTGGTCAGTCCATCCTCCCTCTGCCTGGAGGGGGAGGTCTCCCAAGCCCACTGTGAGGAATTTGTGAACTATTTCACATTTAAGATCGCTTGGATCCAGCACAATTTCGGGGTTGGGACTGATGCAGAAGAAAAACCGGGGGTTATTGATGCCCCGTCTGGTCCAACTTTCTGGGATCAGTTTCAGGAAGTGATGCTGGCCAATGGCAAGGGGGTGCTGGGGTCTGTTAGGGCCACCTTTTGTGAATTAGATCCTTGCCCGTCCTGGTTGGTGAAAGCTGTCAGGGAGATGCTGGGTCCAGTGCTGGTGGGTGTGATCAATGCCTCCCTTCTGGAGGGCAGGTTGCTAGGCTGCCTCAAGGAGGCAGTGGTGCAGCCCCTGCTTAAGAAACCATCTTTAGATGTTGATGCACTCGCTAGCTATTGGCCTTTCTCTAACCTCTCCTTTTTAGGGAAAGTTATTGAACGGGTGGTGGCCCAGCAACTCCAGGGCCATCTGGATGACATCGGTTTCCTGGATACTTTTCAATCAGGATTTCGACCAGGATATGGCACTGAGACTGTATTGGTGGTCTTGGTGGACGACCTCCACTGAGAGATGGACTTGGGGTGTTCAACATTACTTGTCCTGTTGGATCTCTCAGCAGCATTTGATACAGTTGACCATGGGTTGCTGTTGAGGTGGTTGCAGGCCCTGGGGGGGAGGGCAGTGGGACTGTCCTAGGATGGTTCCGCTCATTCCTCTCAGGGAGAAGCCAGTAGGTGGTGCTGGGGGAAGAAACATCTAGCCCCCGGGGGTTTCGCTTGTGGTGTACTGCAAGGTTCAATTCTGTCTTCATTGCTAGTTAATATTTATATGCAACCCCTGGGTGAGGTTGTGAGATGGTTTGGTGTGGGTTGCTACCAGTATGCTGATGACACCCAACTATTCATTTCTTTCTTTTTCAGCAGACACAGGTCCTGCAGTCTTGGTGCTTTCCCAGTGCCTCACTGCAGTGAGAGATTAGATAAAACTGATCATACTGAGGCTGAACCCTGATAAGACAGAGGTGACGTTGGTAGGTAGGGCAACTGAGGCGATGGCCCCACTTCTGGAGGGGATCAGACCCTCACTGGCCTCGCAGGTACAGAGTTTGGGGGTCCTGTTGGGCTCTGGTCTCCACCTGAATTATCAGGTAGAGGCAGTGGCAAAGGGAGCCCTTCACCAATTCATATGTCAGTTGACCTTGGAGCTGTTGGGAGAGCGCAGGAACTGGGACAGGTGCCATGGTTTGTAGCTGCCCTAAGTTTGGATGCCCTTCCTGCTGCCTGCTGAGTGGGAGCGAGTGTGACCGGCTTATTAGAGGGTTCAGCCCTGCTGTTGAACCCACACCAGCTTCGGCAGGTAACTCTGCGAACACAGGCTGCTGATTGGACCAGCTGACCTGACCACTCCGGGGCGGGACATTTAAAAGTTAAGCTGCTGCCTATGGCTGCGCTGACTTTGGAGCTGTGGGGAGAGAGCAGGAACTGGGACAGGTGCCGCGGTGTGTAGCTGCCCCAAGTTCGGATGCCCTGCCTGCTGCCTGCTGAATGGGAGTGAGTGTGACCGACTTATTAGAGGGTCCAGCCCTGCTGTTGAACCCATGACAGCTTCGGCAGGTAACTCCGCGAACGCAGGCCACCGATTGGACAAGCTGACCTGACCCCCCTGGGGTGGGACATTTAAAAGCTAAGCTGCTGCCTATGGCTGCACCGCAGGCGCGCGCCCATGGGTCGCACGCCTAAGGGCAGTGCCCTTTTGCGCGTGGCCCTTAGGTGCCAGCCAGGTGTGGCCAGGAGTTTACCTTGTATGTGGTGTTGGGTGCTATCTTTCTCATGATGGATAGGAAGAGGGGGTGTCAAGATTGCTTTTCCTCCTCAGAAGAGGACCTTCCTTTGAAAACCAGGCAGAGGGTTGGTGCATCGCAGTTAGGCAATTCGCCCCCCCCTTCAACTTACAATCAGGGTGCGTATTCAGTGGACCCAGCAGAGGACTCAGATAGGCCTCTCAAGTCATTGATTGACACAATGAAACCATCGACTCCTAGGAAGGAGATCCCCATGCAGAAGAGAGGGGACTATAGCATACAAGATTGTATGTCTAGTCAGGTCAATTTGATTGCTAGGACAGTGGAGGCCTTGTTTGCAAGCATCTCAGCTCTGGACAATTCAGTGGCAAAAGTCAAAATTCAGCTCCAAGAGACTCTGGCAAAGTTGGTCAATTTAAGAGACAGATCAAGAGTTGGCAGGAAATATGTTCGCCAGCTGTCTCCATCAAGTGGAAATATGAGGAAAAGGAGGGTATTTTGGCAGCCTCAGCCCAGGAGCTTTGTTGAAATTCAGGCCAAAGAGGTCTATGTATTTATTGATCCAGATTATAATGGGGCAATCCACAATTGGGGGAGGCAGGAAGATGTGACAGCAAATCTATCCTATTTTGGGGGGAAGAATGGTAAAAAGGGTCAACATCAAAAGAATTACTTACCTTCCCTGCCGGGATAAGGTGGCTAGGTTGCATTTAAAGTTTATTAATGCCTTCTGGGTTAGAGTCATCTTTAAAGCTAAGAAGATGCTCAAAAGTAGGGGGTTCTCTATTGATCGAGTATTAACCTATGAGTCAATGGGTACTTTCAGACATGACGCTAACCACCCTTTAACCACCCTTGGTGGTTATTTATGCATGTTGCAGGGCTGCATAGGGCACCAATACAGCCCTGCAACATGCATAAATAACCACCAAGGGTGGTTAAAGGGTGGTTAGCGTCATGTCTGAAAGTACCCAATGTTGCAAAGGGAGAATAGTGAAGACAATTGTAATCATGCGTTTATTACTTCCCCAAATCGTACCCTTGTCGGTACGAGAAGGAAGGGGTACCATGACATCGGGACCTGTGTGGGAGGGGGAGGTAACCAGGAAGGACAAAGCCAGCCATTAGAGGCAGAGCAAAAGGACCAACTAGGGCCTCAATCAGAGGTTCTATCCCAGGGTAGGACTGGATCCCTGAACCCTCCAGAGAGTAATGTGCGCCCAATATCCTGTAAGGAGTTGCTGTCTGAGACTGAGTTTATGGATTTTGGGGAGGATTTGTTACCCATAATAGGGGGAAGGGACCCCCAAGATTTGGGTGGCCAGGGGGGGAGCGAACTAGGAAACAAGGCTTCTGGCAGGTCCAGCATCATTGGTTTGGGAGGAAATTTCCAGCAAAAGAACCAGGGGGCCGGTATACCCCAAACCAGTCACTTTTCTATAGGCTAGGGTCCTTTTTGGCAGGGGATGGGGAGTTGGGGGAAGTAGAAGATATATGGGAACTAATCTAGAAAATTTCTGTAGTTGATCAAGATAATCTCCTAACCAGACTGAAGTGTATAAGAGAAAGCATACAGCTAGTAGAGTTTGAATATAAGGCACCCTATCTGCCCCCCCCCCCCCGATCCTTTGTATAGACCCCAGGATAACCCGGCATTTCTTACGGAGTTAAGGGTTTTGGATGCTTCAGAAAAAGGATCTCCCATGGAAGGGAACCCGGTACCAAAATTGGAGCACCAGACCCCAATCCTGGTAACTAATAGAGATGTTAGTAATGTAGTGGTGGTGGATGCCAAGGTGTCCCTCATTGTTCCGGCCCCTAGTGCATTATGACCATCAAATGAGGAGGGAGCCTCAAGGGCCATCTACTAAGTTGGGGGACTATTGAGAATTAGTGAATCAAACAGGAGGTCAGCTTGGGGACCTTGGCGGGATTTCTTAAGATTAGCCTCCTGGAATATTACAGGACTGAAATCTAAATTGGGGGATCCAGATTGGTGTAGCTTTCTGGCAGGATTTGATATTGTCTGCCTTCAAGAGTCTTGGCTTACAGGGGAGATACCCTGGTATATGGAAGGATTTGTCCCACACTTCCATAATGGCCAAAAAAGGGGCCGGATGGGCCGTCCCTCTGGGGATTTGGTATTCCTTATAGCCAGCAAATTAGGAGACCAGTTTATTGTGATGCACTCCAAGAGACCAGAATACCAACAAGGAGTGTTAAAATTGGGACCGGGGCAAACAGTTTGTGTGGTGTTCGTTAATATCTATATACCTCCTTCTTCCTCAAGCTATTATGACCCTGGTATTTGGGAGGTGCTGGAGGAAGTAATCCTCAGAGCAGAGGATCAGTATCCCCTGGCAACCTTGGCTTTGGTTGGTGACTTGAATGTCCATTTGAAGGCAGGTCTGGCTCAGCTAACTCATGGGGATGAGCCTTTTGAGTATACTAACCCATTAGAGGGTCTTAATCGCATGGAACTACAGCTGGTGTCCCTTATCTATAGATTGGATCTCACAATAGTTGGAGAGGATATACTCCGGGACCTGGTGGGGGGTAGCACTTTTATAGGCCCACAGGGAAGGAGTACCGTAGATCTAATTATGTCTAATTCTGGGGCATTTTGCAGGTTCCAACATTTTTCATTACTCGTCTGACCAGAGAGTTACCACTTGTTGTTAAGAGTGGATTTTAAGACCCAGATCAGTGATGACCCTAATAGGATGTCCTTGAGTTTGGGAAACTCAGCTAGGAAGGTAAAGAACCTGTCCCAGGCGTCACTGATTGGCCACATACAGGATCTCTGCACTGCAGATAAGCTAAAGGGGCTGACTTCTCTAATTCTGTCTACCCAAGAGAACTCAATCGTCCTCCAGTGTTATGAGGAAATTATTGGTGAGTTTCAGAATGAGTTTTTGCTTAAAAATAGCAAGCCAAGTCCCCAAAGCAAAGTTCCTTGGTATGGTAAGGATTATAAATGGCTGAAGTCTCAGCTCACCTCCTCTAAGAGGAGGTGGGCGAGAGATTTAAACCCTGATTCGAACTCTGGTGTTTGTTACCAGAGATTAAAACAAGATTATGCACTGCTAATAAAGAGAAAGAGGACTGGTTATTATAATACAATTTGGGCCAAGTTGGCTGTAGCTCAGTGGACAGGAGATACTCACCAATTTTGGAAAATTCTGAATTGGCTAATAAAACCTTGTACACTGACTAGTAATCTTGAAGTACCAAGTGCCGCCTGGGAGGAATTTTTTGGTAAACTCTATGATGAACCACATGAGATAGAGGTTCCTTACCAGGTAAGGGCAAATAGGGGTGGATCATTCTCAGACGCTCAGGGGGTAGAGATAGATTTCTCCCAGGAGGCCATTCTAGAGCTGATCCTTTTGTTAAAACCAAATAAAGCTGCAGGCCCAGATTATGTAACGGTAGGGATGCTCCAGGCAGCTCCTCAGTGGTGGGTGTCTATACTAAGCAAAGTGTTCTATAACATCAGTGTCTACAATAAGATCCCTGTTTCCTGGCAGCAGAGCTGGATCGTCCCTATTTTTAGGAAGGGACTCGGGTCTGTTCCAGCCTGCTACCGACCCATAAGTTTATTGTCTGCGGTGGGAAAGCTTTTTGCAAGAGGTGTACTGAAGAGCTTAGAAAAATGGGTGGAAGGCCAATCAATCATACCACAGGAACAGTTCAAATTTGGGAAAGGGAAGTCTACAATGGACTGCTGATATATCTTGCAACACCTAATTCACAAATATCGGAAGATCAGGAGGGGCAAATTATTCTTAGCTTTTGTTGACCTCACAAAGGCCTTTGATTCTGTCCCTCAGGCTAGGCTTTGGGGCAAATTATTGGCACTGGGAATCAACGAAAAGTTGTTGCTATTGTTAACAAGATTATATTCCAACACTCAGGTGAGAGTAAAGACAGGCCCAAGAAATCAGCTGAGTGGGGATATTAACATTAAAAGAGGGGTCAGGCAGGGGTGCGTGCTGGCCCCCCTGTTGTTTAATATTTATTTAGCAGACCTTGTCAATTTTATGAGGTCGGAAAACACCCATGCTCCTAAAGTTGGGGATTATTCTCTCAACATACTGCAATTTGCAGATGATATAGTCCTCATCTCACAGACTGCGATGGGGTTGAAGCATCTGATTTACAAACTGGAAGAATACTGTACATCAAATGGGCTGGTGGTTAATTCCCAGAAGTCAAAGATCATGATGCTGGGAACCCGTAAGACCCCGTTTAAATGGGTGGTTGGGCAGCAGCCACTTGAGACAGTTCAGACATTTACCTACCTTGGAGTAACTTTTTCATCAAACGGCTCTTGGGCAAAACATATACAGGGGTGGACAGTGAGAGCAAACCAGATACTATAGGTAGGACAGCCAGATTATCCTGGGGAGTCCCATTTGCTAAATTCCTAGGTGTTTATCGAACTAAGGTACCTTCTTCGGCGGTCTTTGGGTTGGATATTATCCCCCACCCAGTGACCAAACCCCTGGAGAGGGTGCAGAACAAGTTCCTGCGCTGGATGCTCCAAGTGGGTAATGATGTACCTGGACCAGTGTTGAGGGCAGAGACCGGTATGCTTTCCCTTCAACTGTGTGCCAAGATTACCTTTTTTCGATATTGGCTGAGATTGTTGTCCTTACAGGAGGACTCTTTTCCCTGCCTATGCCTCCAAGAGGAGCTACTGTATGTGGGTCCCAGGGGATATGGGTGGCTTAGACATTTGGGAGTCCTGTGTCAGTCTTATGGCTTCTCATTCAGTTATTTTTCTGGTAGGATGTTAAGGGGGATTAAAAACGAAATACAGATACGTTTGGAAGATACTGATTGGCAGGAAGATCTCGCGGCATTGGGGGATTGGAGGGTTGCCCCATGGTTAAAACAAATAAAGCTGGTATGGGGTCTAGAAGTATACCTGAATGATTTAATGAACCGGAAGCTTCGAAGGAGCTATACGCTCCTTCGTTTCCAACAGATCCGGACAGCTGTGCTGGAGGGTAGACACAGGGGGGGTTGCTTACCCTAAGCGTATATGTTCATGCTCCCTAGGGGGTGTCGAGACTGTGGAACATTTTTTGTTATCTTGTCCTTACTATGAAACACTCAGGTCAGTCTGGATCCAACCATTGTTTGAGGGGACAAGACTCCTGAAACCGGGCCAGGGCTACGAATGGCTTCTGCGGAAGTCAAATCCAGAGGATATAATGGCTCTGGCAATTTTTGTCTTGCTAGCGTCTAAAAGACGGAAGGAGTTAAATGCAGATCTGCAAGGACACTAAAGGGCCATAGTAGGGCAAAGGAATCGGGTCTGATTTGATCTGTACAGTTGGATCTGCTTTTGTCTATTAGTTAGGGCTGGAATATAAATGGATTGCCAATGGTGTTGGGTTTGTAAGCTGATTGGGGATTCGTATTGGGGATAACCCCGAGATGGTGCAGTGGGATGTCCTTTTATTTTTTGTATCTATAACTGGTAGGTAGCAGGCAGGAATGTATTATGGATTTATTTAAGTATTATGTTGTGTTATATTATGTTGTGTACTTCTAAGTGATGGCTATAGCGAAAGCTGATGCCAAATAATTTTTTTAAAAATAAAATAATTAAAAAAAATTCATATGTCTCAAACTCTGACCTGGCCACCCTCATCCATGCATTCATCACCTCTAGGTTGGATTACTGCAATGTGCTCTACATGGGGCTGCCCTTGGTGATGATTCAGAAGCTTCAGCTGGTACAGAATGCAGCAGCCCGCCTCCTGACGGGGATGGGCCATAGGGAGCACATTACACCAGTGCTCCAGGCTCTGCACTGGCTGCCTATAGAATTCTGGGCCCGATTCAAGGTGTTGGTGTTGACCTTCAAAGCCCTACATGGCCTGGGCCCCTCCTACCTGAAAGACTGCCTTTACTCCCCAGGTCCTGGAGTGATCTCTGTGATCCTCTGGGGGTTCCTTCTTGGAGGTCCCCCAGATAAACTGGGAGGGGGGGCATGATGGAGAGGGCATTCTCGTTGGTCAATGGCTGTGGAACTCCCTCCCAGAGGAGACTCACCCGGCTCCTAGCTTGTTGGCCTTCCGCTCAGCCTGTAAGATCTGGCTGTTCATCCAGGCCTTTGGGGGAGGGGGATAAAGGGATAGTGGGTGGGATTTTTAGCCTGCGGGTTTTATAACTTTTTATTGTATTTATTGTCTTTGTATCTCCCCCCCGCCTTTTGTATATTTTTATCTGTTTTTATCTGTTTTAAATTATGTAAGCTGCCATGAGGCTGGATGGGGTGGGTTAGAAATTATTAAATAAATAAATATATAAATAAATCCTTGCATGCACACTCATTTCTGCTTCCTTTCCCTGAGCTCAATTTTTCAGTGTTTGGGAACTAGGAACTGGATCCAGGGGAAAGGGGTCACATAAAAACTAGCTGAAGAGCACATTTGGCACCTGAGCCTGAAGATCCCCATCATTGCCTTAAACTACCCCATTCTTCAGGATCCCCTCCTCTTCCCCTTGCTGCCCTTCTCTCCCCTCCCCTTATCCATTCTAGATTGTCTGTATAGCCACGACTGCAGCAATAGACACATAACTGGTGCTGAATTAAATAAATAAATAAATAAATAAATGTCATCTGCCCTGAGCTTTGGGTAGGGCATAATAAATAAAATAAAATTAAAATAGTAATAATAATAATTAATAATAGTAATAATAATAATAATAATAATAATAATAATAAATATTTTTCTCTTATGTTGTAACAGTTGGAGATGCACTTAAACAACCATCTGCATTGCTCTACACAACAGTGCCTGTGATGCTCAGGATCTCATGGACAATTCTGCTTGTATTCAAAATAACAGCCTTCTGGGCATGACTGGTTACTCTTCTTGGGAGGTAACTGATGGCTGGAATAAACCCTCTACTTCTCTGTCTCTCCAAGAAGGTGATGGCAGAGTGAAGAGCTAGCAGCTCATTTGGTGAGCACCTCTATGTTATGCCTGACACTATGTAATGCTAATTACAAAGGTTCAGTTAATAAGCATCCATAAATCACAGCGGACATAAATTAAAGGATCACTCCTTGATAAACTATAAATGTTTAGTGATCGATAACAAGCTGTAATTTTCCTCAGTTAATGTCTTTCAATGACAGCTTCCCAATCCTCTCTGCAGACAGTACATGGGAGATGATAAATCTTGATGTTGTCTAAACCCTGAATTATTAATCCCTGCTCTCCTCGCTGTTACATAATTGGTAATGACTGCATTGACAGCACTGAGTGGCCTCAGGAGACTGACGCTTGCAGAGAACAAAGCAGCCAGTTGGGAAAGCTTACTGAATGCATTGGACAGAGCAGAAAGGGTGGGACATGCAGAGTAAGAAGACCAGAAGCAGCAAAACAAAGCAGAGGGAGGTGGTGTTTCCTTTTACTTTAAAATGCATTTCTAATCAGGAAGGTGATTAAAATTGGTACCTCCTTTCCCCCCCATGTATTAGCACCAGAGGCAAAACAGTTACCTATGTGGATATCACTAACCATCAGTTTTGCGGTAAACAATAACAATTGGCTACGGAGCGGTAACTATTTATTCATCAATGGTTCAACCAAGTTATTGCATTACTGTATTGTGCCACTTACTATCTTATCTGATTTCATTTTCCTATCTGTCATGTATGTACAAACTACTTCCATTTGGACATCATTCCTTTCCTGTTTACCTCCCCAGAAACAGGTTTCAAGTTTAACTCTGGGTATTTTCAGACGTTACGAGATCACAGTGAACCATAGTGAACCACGATCAATTCCGCGGCGGGGCCAAAGTGCCCTGAACGTCTGTTCAGCAGCCTCCAGATGTTCACCACAGTCAATACCCACCAGGGGTCAAAATCAACCATGCTTCTGGACCTCTGACCCGGACCATCACCAAAAGCGTGGTCAAAGAGATTCCCAATGGGAAAAAAAAAAAGGAACATCTGAATGGCAATCACCAGCAGGAATCAAAGAATATGATTCCCAGCTGGGGACAAAGCACGCAACGTCACGGCCAGGCAACCAGCAACAACACAGGCCGGGGAGGGAGATGTAAAGTGCACACAGCAGCATAGAAATGTGGCGGGATGGAGCGAGGCGGAAGGGAGAGGAGAGCGGTGGGTGACAGAGCAAAGTGGGAGGAGGAGGAGGAGGTGCAGGCGGAGGAGGAGGTGGTCGTGCTGCACATGGAGGAGGTGGAGGGACAGCAGCAGCATCAGCATCCTGGACAGGCTGCCCAGGGGACAATGACCAGGCTGGGGGCGGAAGCACCCTGGAAACAAGTAAAGAGACCGAAGGGGATCAGACCCGGCGGAACAGGGGAACCATGGGGGGTGGGCGGGCAGCAGGAGGGGGGGAAAGGGAGCAGACCACGGGACAGGGGCAGAATAGCAACCAACCCAAACCCCCCCATCCCACAGACATGGAAACGGGCCTGGGAGCCCCAGAGGAGACAGCCATACACCAGGTGGAGGAGGAGGGGGGGAGCAGGAGGAGGAGGAGGAAGAGGAGCCGGAAGGTCCACGGGGGAGAAGGCCCTACCACAGAGGGGGGAAATGGGGGCAAAGGGAGACCCAGGACATTGTCCGCATCTGGGGGACTCTGGAGCATCAACTGGAGCTCGCACTCAATCAGCGCAATGAACATGTGTTCCGGGAGATTGTGCGGGACATGGAGGTGGTGGGGCATCACAGGATCATGGCACAGTGCTGCTCGAAGGCCAAGGAACTAAAGAGGGGGTACAAGGCCATACGGGACAACAACCAGCGGTCCAGGCATGGAGTCCAGACCGCTTCCTACTATGATGCCCTGGACCACATACTCCACATGAAGGGCTCCATTGTCACCCAGTGTCTTGTGGGGAGCTCTGTGGTCCAGGGCAGGGAACGGGCTGAGGTACCCCCTCCCCACCCCTCAAGAAGGCACTGGGGGAGCGGATGATAGCGGCCGTGGACCGCATGGAGGCAGCCATAGAGCGCTCCCTGCAACAGGCGGAGGCAAGGGACCGGAGGCTCCAAGCGGAGGTGCACCAGGAATGGAGGCGGGAGTGCTGTGACAACAAAGACAGGTAGAGGCGATGGGACATCTGGAACAGGCCATCGAAGGGATGGTGTGGGAGCATTCTGCAAAGATGGATAGGTCCGATGTCCCGATGTCCCATGACACTGGGACCTCCCTGCTCCTGCACGCTGGCACCATGAGTGCATACGTGATGGCAGCCACCCCGCCGGGCACCCTGCCTGCCCAGGCCCCCATGCCAGGACCCTCATCACACCCACCACCTCCCCAACTGCTCCTGATGCCCCCACGCCAGCAGGGGCCACACATCCACCTCTCTGTCCCTGTAGGCCTCCGGAGGGAGCAGCTTCCCAGGGGGGCTGCACCGGTCCTGGTTCCTCCCTCCCTCCCTCCCACCACCGCCGGCCCCTCAGGACACCGAGGCCTTCCAGGACACCATTGGGGGACAAGGGAAATGGGGGAAAGGGTGCTCCCAGAGCTCTGTGGCACCCTCAGGCCACCCGAGGGAGTGGCCCCAGAGATGTGGGGGATGGGGGAGGGCAGTCTGAGTGTGGGGGGACCACACCAGCATGGTGGGTGGTGGCGGTGGTGGTGTGGGGGCACATGTATTTGGGTACAAAAATAAATGGGTGGACACCACTCCCACCTCCTGTGGTCTGTTCATGGGCCCAGGGGTGGGGGCTGGCTGTTGGCAGCAGAGGGGACCGCCCAGGGAGCTGTCGGGGACCCCAGGGTGGTGGGGTCGGGGTTGAGCGCCCTCATGCCTCGGCGTCCTGACTGACATGCCTGGCCAGGGAAGCACAAATGCGCTTGGCATAAAGGTACTTCCACAGGTTGTCTGCGTTCACGTACAGAGGCACTGGTCCTGGAGGGAAATGGGGCATGCGGTATTCGAGGGCTGCCCCCTCAGTCTTGCACACGTTGTGCAGCACACAGCAGGAGCTATCACCAGAGCCGAGGTATCCACCATGAAGTCCGGCCGGCCAGCAAGACTCCTTCAGTGCTGCTTGAGGGCACCGAAGGCCTGCTCAACCACGGTCCTGTATGGACACAGGCAGGTATTGTACAGCGCCTGCGCCGGGGTCCTGGCAACCGGGAACACCTTCATCAGCCACCGGGTGAGGGGATAGGCCGGGTCCCCCAGGATACAGGGGGGCATGAGCACCCCCTCGATCTGCGTCATCCCCATGTTCTCAAAGTCCCCGCTGTACATCCGGGCATAGAAGGGGGAGATGGTCATGATCTGGGCATCGCGGCTGCACCCAGAGTCGCCCGTGAAGGTGTCAAGGAACTGCACCAGGTGGTCCACGACAGTATGCAGCTACAAGGATTGGTACCCATGCCTGTTAACATACTCCACGGCCTCCCCAGCTGAGGGGTGGAGGATCTCTATGTGGGTGCTGTCCACGGCACCCATGAAATTGGGGAACCCTCCAGCCGTGAAGCCGGTGATCACAGCCTTCTGGTCCACCAGCTGGATTGCTCGGTCCATGAGAACACCCTCCACAGCCTCACACACATCTCAGAGGATACCAGCCACGGTGCTCACCCCGACACCGAAGTGCTGTGAGACGGAATGGCAGAAGTTGGGCGTTACGAGGGCCCAGACCCGGATTGCCACCTGCTGGACCATGGGGATGGGGGTCCTCATGGGGGTGTGCTGCCGCTCCAGCCAGGGCATGAGCAGCTGAGCAAGGCACAGTAAGGTTTGCTTGTCCATCCGAAAGTGCACCCTCTAGGCTGCCTCATCCCACTGAGCCAGTGCCTGGGACCACCACCCCTGTGCCCGCTCCATGACCCATACCCGCCAGGCAATGGGCATAGCGAGCAGGGCGGCACACCATATGGTCTCCCTCTGCCATTGGAGGCGCCTGGATGTCTCGTGGAGCACAGCGGGCCCTGCTGTGACTGTGAATCAGGGCCCGCAGGGCCACCTCGGTCAACCGCTGTGACCTGAGCCGGGCCAGGGAGCGCCTGTGGAAGTGGTGGGCTGTCCAGGCCTGTGCAGCACACCAGGCCATGTACATTCACAGGTGGGCGCCCAGGTGCATCGCTGCGGTCTGGATACGCAGCTGATCGGTGTGCGAGCGGTACCACTTGGCACAGAGTGCTAGGTGCATCCTGAAGGTGCCCAACCTCTCCCACTCCATGGTGCTGCCTGTCCCAGTTGGGGTGCAGCCAGCCACGTTATAGGCTGGGGTACACGGTGCCCCTCCTCCTGGGTCGCAACCCAGCGACCCAGCGGGGGCATCTGTGTCAGCCCGTGGCATCCCCCTTCCAGATGGGCTGGCCTCCCACTGCAGGGCGGGCAGGCCGGGGCGGAGGGGGCAGCCCATTGGGCGCATCTTCCATCCATCCCCAGGGCCTTGTGAATGGTCCAGCGTGCTCCCAGGCGTGCTGCCTGCAGCTGCATTCCTGCTGTCATCAACCTCCCTCCTCTCTTTGTTGGCAACATTGTGTCCTTGCCAGCCTGATTAGTGTGTCGGGTGTCCTGTCCATGCACTCTGTTCCTGTAGCTGTGCTGGGTCTGCACCCCACGCCCGGTATGTTGCCACACCTTGTTGTGGCCAGTGGCCTTATCGCTTGACCTTGGGGCTCCCCCGGTTCCCCTCCTGGGCTTGTGGGGGCCCCCTGTCCATGGTGTCAGTGCTTCTGGCTTGCTGGACCATGGCTGGCTGTGCTTCCACCGAACTACCTGCTTCGAGCCCCCATGGGGCTCCCCACATGTGGACCTTCCGCGAGACTATGGCCCTGTGTGACCTGTGGCATATCCCAGCCGTGCAAGTGCTCCTGAGCTGCTTGAACAGCCTGTCAGGTGCCTATGCGAGCCTAAGCTCTGTCCTTCGTTACCTTGGCTATGAGGTGAGAGCCCGGGATTGCCGGCTACATGTTGAGACACTGGGGCTTCCCGATGGGTGCATTCCATAGATGAGGTGTTCGCATGTGGCTTGGTCTGCGGCAAAGAACATATCTTCTCTGTCTGTGTACAGCCTGGCTGCCTACATGGTCTGTCTTGCGGAGGGGGACCCTGCCCTCGCCATGTCCTACTTTGGCTGCATGCACAGGGCCCATGGGTACCAGCGCTGTCTTGGGGCAGTGTATCACTGTCTGTTGGAGCTGGGTCACCTTCCGTGGCCCCTGTCTGCTGACTCCCAATTGTCTGAGCCCACTGCAGTGGAGCTGTCGGTGCTGTTGGATGTGTGGTCCTGTTCCGATGTGCAGGTGGGGCTCTCCATGCAGAAACCGTTCGAGGCTTACTACCTCGTCGCCCACCACATTTCCGTGCTGGGGTACCGCCGGGGCATGCTGCATTGGCCGCACTTCATTCAACTGGTGGGCCACCCAGCCCCTGGCCCCTTGGTGGACCCCTCCAGCTGGCTGCGAGTCCCTCTGTGCCTTCCAGGCCCCAGTTACCGGCACTGCTGTGAGCTCCTGCCTCCTCCCTGGTGCCTTGGTCCACTGCCTGTTCCCTCCTTGATGTCCTGACTGTGCTGCTGTGCTGCCTGCTTCCCAGGGTACCGATGCTCCTGCCTGTGGCTCCGGGCCCCCTCAAGCCCTCCCTGCTGGCCCCTGAAACCAGTGCTCCCCTCCGTGGCTGCCATCTCCGGTGTCTGTGTTTGGCTCTCCAAATGGTCCCCCAGCTCCCCTGGGTGCTGCTGACCATCCTCGGACTCCTGCGCTCCCTCCCGTGCCCCTGCCCCCCCCCCCGTGGGTGCCTGTGTCACCTTGGGGTTCTGGGACCCCCAGACTGCACCTCCCGGCTTCCTCTGAGGAGGCGGGGGGGTTGTACCAATGGACCAACTGCATGGCCCCATCTCTCCTGCCTGCCCCCCATGGCACCCTCACCGGCGCTCGGGGTGCGTGTGTGCTTCCTGGACCATTCCTAGACCACTGCCTGTTCCGTGTGGGCTCCCACTGTGCCTGTGCCCCAACCTTCCATGTTCCCCACCATTCTGGGACTGCCTGTGTTGCTGGGGGTTCGCCCGTGTGGACTGTGCTGTTGTTGGGGTTCTGCCTGCCATTGCCTGTGTCCTGCTCTGCTCCTGGGCTATTTACCCCCGTCTTCCCTGTCCAGCGCCCCCCTCATCCCCCCCCGTGTCCGTTGTGCTGTGTGTTGTCTGTCCTGCTGTGTCTCCCCCCCTTCCCTTCCCTTCCTTTCACGTCTGGGTGTGTATGGGTCCGGGCATGTGTTTGTGCTTTGTGTTCCACTGTGCCCTCATTGTCTCTGTGTGTGTTGTGTGTGGTACCTTGGTGGCTCTTCTCCCTCTCCCCCCTCCCTTCCTGTTTCCCTTGTGTGGGTGTTCCCTTTTGTCCCTTCTGGCTTAATTTGCCCTCAGCTGGTCATGTCTGTGTCCCGCCCCTCCCCGGTGCCTTCTGGGTGTTTTGACCACATCCGGGAATCAGCGTCACGTCTGTTGCGCCACCCCGGACCGTGTTCTGGTGGCCTGATTCCCCGCCATGGTCCTGATCCCATCACGTGTGTGCGGGGCTTTTATTGATTGTGGGGGGGTGGTTGATTGGTTCACCACCACTGGGAATCTACTGTGGTGAATCAGAGATGCGTAACATCTGAAATCACCCTCTGTTTCCCTTTGGATACCAGGTTCAAGTTTTCTGAATGAAGCTTTGATATTAATCTGGAAGTAAACTGGAAATGATGGAATGCAGAAAAACGATAAATAGATTATGTAGTAAATAAGGTTTTTTTATAAGTGTGTAATAGGGCTCCCTGAGTCCTGGGGTAAGTAACTGCAGACTCCAGTTCCAACGACCCAGGCCCACACAGGATTTTCTCCTCAGTTCCTTTATTATACAGTCCTCATATAGATTCAGGGTGCCTCTTTCCTAGGTACCACCTGGCTAGGCATAGTCCCTTCTGGCCAGGTAACAAACCCCACAATCTCTTCATTCCATCTCTGGTTCAGGCTACCCGCTCAGTCACACACACCGCCATAGCTCCCTTGTGTAGAGCCACTTTGTAGCAGGGTGTGGTCCCCAGGATTAAGTACCTGCAGGAGCATACCACAGGACAGTTGTAGTCATGGGAAATTCAATGCTGTCACTCTAAATCTGAGAATTAGCTCTTTTCTTTCATAAGTCTTTATTGTACACTGTTCTCCCCCAGCCGTATACTGTCTCTACTCATGCACCAGTCAGGCTAGCTCTTTAATGCTGGGAAACAGCCATCCAGAAACTCTGTCCCTAATGGTAAGCCCCAGCTCAGCTAGGCCCTTGCCTCTCTCTGACTACTCACAGTCTTGGGCTTCAGGCTCCCATTACTCCATCCTTTCCCAAAAGGGCTTCTCCAGGACCTTGAAGAGTATCAGTCATCCAGGGCTACTTCCAAGCCTGAGGTATAGCCAGAGTTAGCACCCTGGAGAGCGTAGAGAGCCTGACCAAGCCAGCTTAGGCATCCAGGCTTTCCCATTAGCTCAGCCTGGGTTCAGGAATCTGAACAAGTCTACTGCTGAGTCTCCAGCAGAGCTCCTCTCCAGTCTTCAGTCAGGCACAGACAGAGTCTCTGCAGGCTCCAGGCTTCTTTTATCTGCCCAGCATGGGTTGAATTATCCCTCCAGTTGCTGGTCACTCTCTTTCTCCCCTCACTTGTGTCCAGCCTTATTTGTCTTCAGGATTGCCGAAGTCTACAGGGTTGGCTCTGAAAAGGCCACCCCCCTCCCCCCCAGCTGGCACATGCCCTCAGTGCTGGCTCTGCCATGCCCTTGCCCAGCCCTTAGGCTGGTGCTTTCAGCCTCCTTAAAGGGGAAGCAGCCCCCACAGGTTTCTCCCTGCCACACTCTCCCTAGGCTCTGCTGGCTAGGTAGAGTCCCTCTTGAAGCCAGCCTAAAGGCAGAGACCTCCCTGGCTCCATGTCTCAGCCCCAGCCCTTGTGAGACAGAGCTTCCAGGCTACTGTCTTCTGTCAAACCTTCCCCAACTCAGTCCCAGCTCAGTCTGCTGAGCTCTGGACTGCCTGCAGCCACACCCAGCTCAGCTGGCCCTAATCAGCCCTTTGCTAGCCCAGCTGCTGATGTTACTGTGGTTGGTGCTAGCATTCTTAAAGGGTCAGGCTCTCTGCTAGCCTGCCCTGATACACTGTGATATGCTGATTAATAATGATTAGATATTTATTATTATTTTGGATTTCTATCTCACTCTTCCAGGCCACAGGAACTTGGAGTGACATACATTGCTGCACCTGGCTTCCTATGGGAGCTGGACACTCTTATAAAGCATATAATTTGTTACATATAATTCATCTAATTAATTGATACCAGAAGGAAAGGCCATCCCCCAAGAGGAGTTAGGGGTGTACATCTCATTTTTGTTATAGCAGTAATGAAAACTAAATTTGTAATTTTTGTTATCATTATTGCAATAACGAAAATGACAAAAATAATAACAAAATCAATAATGATAACAAAAGTTGTTATTGATTTTGATATTGTCTGGCAGGGGTTTTGGGGAGGGAAATGTGGCCAGGGCAGGAGGGAGCAGACATCTCGGAGCCAGAAAGTGTTGAACTCTTGAAATGGACCTGTGATGGGAGGTGAAGGACCTGATGGACGTAATCGCTAGCCAATGAGCAGTGCAAGTAGGTTCCAGACAGTTTAATGGCACCCTGTGATTGCTCAATGCCTCCTGCCTCCCAGAACCAATCAGGGGAGCTCTAGAGGAGGACACTGCAACCCTTTATACTGCAGGGCTGGGTTGCTTGACTCTGGTTCTGTGTTAGCTATTGCACTGTCAGGATGCATTTACAGTATCTACTGGTGCTTGCACTAAAAGTCCTCCCAATCCTTATTCTTTACCCTTACATTTTTACCTTTTTCCTTCCCCTGCCTGTCTCCCCTGTATACATATATAAAGAGATAGATATAGGTAGTATAATTTATGTTTATATCTAATCTAAATCTATCTATCTATCTATCTATCTATCTATCTATCTATCTATCTATCAAGAGAGTGGATATTACTCTGAGTTTTCCTTTTACCTTCCCCTGTCTGTCTCCCCCTGTCCATAAATTATATAGATATTAGATATTTAGATATTAGGCTGCTTTATTATATATATTAGGATTATAGGATAGTAATATTTTGTATTATACACAGGTTAGGTTTAGCTTAGATTCTGTATAGATAATGAAAAATGACATGGGATCCTGGTGCACACCTCTAACTAAAGTGTCAGCCCAACTGTTGAGAGTTCAGGAGCTGTTATGGTGGCCTCAGGTGTTCTGCTGTCTTTGAGAGAGAGGGTTTAAGGGTACAGCTGAAATGAGTATCTGCTAATATCTGATACCTGACTGGATACCAAATAGTACCCAGTTTGTTTTTGGCAGTTAATGTGGTTAACCAATTTACTAATTTACCATATTACCGCACATTACTGTAGTAGTAGTAGTAGTAGTAGTAGTAGTAGTAATAGTAATAATAATAATAATTAATAGAAACAAATATGCAGATTTTCCTTTAATAGCAGGAGAAAATCTGAGTATTCATCAACTGAAATGAAGAATAATGAATACAAAACACAGATTTGTTTCAGCTTTGATACACACTGAAATTCTGCATGGACTTAATTCAAGGTACTTAAGACTTCAGGACATGTCCCATCTCTACCTCTGTGTTTGTTTACCACAGTACAATGGGGTAGTGAAGCTGTTGGGGAATTTGCTGCTACAGAAAAAGTATACCATCTTCTTCATAATCTGTGGTGCAAAATCCCACATGTTAGATCTCTTGGAATTATGTGCTTACAACAAAAAAGCTACTTTCCATGATGAAGCTAGATGTTACCTTCCCTGACCTGAAAACAAATCATTATGTGAACACCAACTACCTGCCTTGCTGCTGTTGCGGGGGGGCTCCGCTTGCCTCGTCGCCGCCACTGACACCTGCTGCTGGTGCCACCGCCGCTGCTCCTCATCCCCGCTGGACACCTACGGGGAAGAACATCTAACTGTAAGGTTGGGGGTTAGGGTGGGGAACGCAGAGGGAAGCCACGTGGGCTGACCTGTCCCCTCCCCCCCGGAACTAGCGGGGGCATAAAGCCCCAGGTACAGCGGCTGAGCCACAGAAGCCTGCAGGGTGAACACCACCTACCTGCCTTGCTGCTGTTGCGGGGGGGCTCCGCTTGCCTCGCCGCCGCCGCTGCCGCTGACACCTGCTGCTGGTGCCGCCGCAGCTGCTCCTCATCCCCGCTGGACACCTGCGGGGAAGAACATCTAACTGTAAGGTTGGGGGTTGGGGGGGGAAGGCAGAGGGCAGCCACATGGGCTGACCTGTCCCCTCCCCCCCACCCAGAAGTAGCGGGGGCATAAAGCCCCAGGGACAGCGGCTGAGCTGCAGGCCACGGCCAAAGGGCGCGGCACTTTTGGGGGCACTTTGGGGGGCTGCAGGGGGTGGCAGGGGGGGTATTGTTTGTTTTTTGTTCCTGTGTGGGCTTTTGTTTATTTTCAGGGCTAGGGTGGTAGGGTGGGGGTTGTTGGTAAGGGGGGGTTAAATGAGGGGGGTGGACCCAGGGACTTCCCCTGGTGAGAGCGGGGGGAGTACTGGGAGGTTTGGGGGGAGGGGGTGGCTCGGTCTCCCAGTGAGAGGCGGATACTGAGGGGTGTGGGGAGGTTATGGCCTGTCCCGGCCCCTGG
>QEPC01002150.1:1732454-1748897 GCA_003113815.1 Sphenodon punctatus | reverse complement strand
GGGTCGCTGGGAGCACATTACACCGGTGCTCCGAGCTCTGCACTGGCTGCCGATAGTGTGCCGGGCCAAGTTCAAGGTCCTAGTGATGATCTATAAAGCCCTATACGGTCTTGGCCCCTCATACCTTAGGGACCACCTCGCCCTTCGCGCCCCAGAGTGGCTCCTGCGGTCTGCCGGGGGTGCCCTCCTGGCGGTCCCCCGTGTTAAGGGTGGGGAGGGAGGATTTTAGTCCCCCACCCATTTATTTATTTATTTATTTATTTATGTCTAGCCCTGTTTTATATTTTATATTTGATTGTTTTAAAATGAATTTTAGTGTGGGTTTTTTTTGTTTTTGTTTTTTAATTAATTTATTTATTGTTGGAAGCCGCCCCGAGCTGCGTTGCAGGAGGGGCGGGGTATAAATCTGAAAAATAAATAAATAAATAAATAAATAAATGTGGTCTCAAGTTTGCATATCTGGTGAAGATGGACATAGGTGAGAAGGAGAAGAGGCAAAAATATCAGGACCTCTTGTAAGAGCATTGAAAAATGTACTGGGGCTCCAAGTGAGGTTGGTAGTGCTAGTCATAGGCATTCAAAGGTACAAAAAAGCTCAATTCTTCAGGAACCAGTGTCAGTTCAATTCTATAAGTAGAAAGTCAGACCCCACCCACCCACCCCAACTTGCCAAATGCACAAGGGAATCCTGCTTGGATTCTTCTGTGTATTGAGGGCTCAAATGTCTTTGATGTCTTGACCCCATATTGCCCCATTGTCTGGGATGAAGTCAAAACTATTTTCTTTTTTATTTTACAGAATGTGGACTGAATGGCCTAGTCAGGCTTTGACTTAACACGATCAGTCAAGTCTGTCCATTGTCCATATATGAATAACAACCACCACAACCCTTTTTTGGGTGGGGAGGGGTGCAGCTTTGAATTACACTGACTCTTCTGAATTCGGGGTGGGGGGGGGGAGAATGCCTGATATTAGGAATGGGGCAAAGAACCTAGAAGTAGTGTTATCTGGTGTCCAAGGCAAGCATTTTGGACTGAGAACTCCTTACCTTAGTTAGTGATTCACTGCATGAATCTGGGAAAGTCACTTTGCCAAACTCTTTTCAACTATCTATAAAAGAAAGCTAGTGGTGTCTGCATATTTTGCTTCAGAGTAGGCCTGAAATGACAAATTGTAGTGAAGGCTGTTTCCATCAGAAACAGATCATTCACTTTCATTTGTGTGATGCAGAGACATACCTACTTTTCTGCTGTTTTCATCATTTGTTGTTATTTTTCATGAGTTGAACAGAGCTGCTATGGGGCTGATCCCAAACCCTATGTGCACCCTGCATGCACCCCTGGGGACTTTAGAGATGCAAATTGCTGGCTAAGTCGGGAAATGATACACTTCCAAAATGGTGGAAGTGTGGAATCATTGGAGACTGAAGAAGTACTAATGAACACTTAGAAGCAAACCCTGTTAATGAACTGTCTGGAAGGGTAAAGCCTGACTATGAAGTCCCTGTATCACCACACACTGCAGTCCTCAAACTCCCATAGGAATCAGGATAATATATGGTTAAATGCTCCCTCAGGGAGGTCTGGTGGCTAAACAACAAGGCTATGGCCAGATCTTATTATCATTGGGAGCTGCCACCATGTTTACTAGATGAAGATGTAAACCCCCCCAGTACCACCTGGTGAGTTCTCCCAGTCAGGAAAGAGTGAAACTACTCTAAGATGGTTCCCCCCACCCTGGAACTGTCCTGCAGGTGGCCCACCAACACCTCATGTTCAACGGTATCGAACGCAGCTGACACATCTAATAGGATCACCAGGGTCTATTGACCTTGGTCCATAGCCAAGTGGAAGTTGTCAACCAGGGCCACAAGAGCAGTCTCAGTGCCATAACCCAGACAAAAGTTGGACTGCAAGGGATCCAGAAACCCAATGCAATCGAGATATGCCTGAAGCTGCCGAGCCACCACCCACTCAATAACTTTCCCTAAAAGGGGAAGGTTAGAGACTGGTCAATAGCTGGCCAGGGAGTCAACATCCAAATATGGCTTCTTAATCAGGGGATGAACCAGTGCCTCCTTAAAACAGTCCATCACCCTGCCCTCCCTAAAGGAGGTGTTGACTACCCCCACCAGCAAACAGTCATAACGTCAGATCTAACTCTAGGGATGGGCGAACGCGGTTCAGAAGTTCAGAGTTTGGGCTGAACTCGGCCTGTTTGGATGACCAAACCAAACATCCAAACTGAACACTCGAATGGCAGAACAGTTTGGAAAAGTTCAGAAGAGTTTGGATGAGTTCAGGGATGGGAAAAACATGACTGAAAGTTGGGGAAAATGTGACTGGAAGTGGGAGGCAGCTGCGGAGCAGACTTCCTGGTACCAGCGGTGGAGACCAGGGGTGGTTTCAGGGTAAAAAAATAAATAATTGAATTCGTTTCCGGTATCAATAGCGCTATTTTCGGTTGTTTGGCCAAGTTCGGCCAAACCGAACTCCGCCGAACCGAACAGCCAAACCCGAACTCGGATTTTGGACCAAACGACTGAACATCTGAACATCCTAACTGCGTTCTGTTCACCCATCTCTATCTAACTCACAAGTGGTGGCTCTGACAGCCCCAAGTACATCCCCAGCATCAGTGGGCTCCAACATCTGAAACTGATCCCATAAAACTGGACAAGACATTACCTCTAGTTCTTCTATTGCCTAAATTTTTGCACCGAAATTGTGATGGATAGCAGGGTATAGACAATAATCACTCAGATGAGGGGAAAGGGTGACACTCAGGATTCCAGTCTATAAGATAAAAGATCATGCCCTCCATATCCTACTCAGCTAATAGCACAGTAGTGTGCACAGTATCTTGTTTCTTGAGTGCCTGATGTAACCTATGATTACTTGATGATACTCTCTTGTATGTAGTCTCTAGTCTTGCTTGGTTTCCCATCCCCCCCTCAAGTTGAGTGCTCCTTGTACCTGTATCTGTATATTGTCTGACATTGCTGTTTCAGGTCTACCAGTGGTTATGAGTATGCAAATGAACACTATCATTACATAGCCCTGTAGGATAGAAACTCCATCAGTTAAATGCTCAGGTATATCTGATGGTGGGTACAATTGTCTATAAAAGCAGTGGATTAAACACATCCAAAGCCAAGCCTGTAATATCAGCTATTAGAAAGCAACCGTCCTGTTTTGAAGGTGTACGTGGGATTGGAAAGCTCTTCTTCTGGCCCCCATAAAGGGGATTGGATTTCACCCATTGCTATTTTTACACCATCATGTTTTAGATAATAGTCTCCCTTGAAAGTTAGGAATATACAATAATCATTGATGACTGGACACTAGAATCTTAATCTGTTGATAGGTTGCCTCAGCTAGCAACTGGTGTGTGTGTTCATATGTGTGTGTGAGAGTGAATCCTGCACATTACTGCAGTCAAGTCTTGATTTGGGATAACTGAAGCCAGCTGCTCTCATTGCTGTGGCAAATAGCATTGGCTTCATATGCCAAGGGACAAAGATTCCTTTTATACCACACATTTATTATTTATTATTATAAGCATCTATATAGCATGAGCAATGTACCTGGTGCTTTACAATAAACAAGATAGACACTGTCCCTGCCCGAGAGCTTACAATCTAAAGACTGAGGGAGGGGAGACAGGGAAGGGGGACAGAGACAAGGGATGCAACAGTCATGAGGATACACACGTTTTTGGCTTGGTTAGAGAGAATTGGGAGTTTGAAGATAACAGGAGAGGGATGATCCTGGGTGGGGATGATTAGCAGAAGTTAGGAACGGCAGAGCGGAAGAGGTGGGTTTTGAGGAGGGACTTGAAGGTGTGGAGGGTGGGGCCAAGGCGGACGAGGGCAGGGAGGGATAACAACAAAAATCCCAGGTCTCAGTAATAAAACCCCACGCTCTGAGCTGTGTTGCCCCAAGCCCCTCAGCCCAGCTGCCTTGATAAGAGGTTTGAAAGCTTGTGGTTAGACACCCTGGTGCAGCAGGCTGTTGTTTTATTTGGTCCCTTATATAAAATTCAGATCAAACATATTTTGCTCTTTCCTCTTCTTCTCAAAACCACTATCAAAAAACCCATCTGTCTCCTCACATCATGGCTTGGAAAGAAATATCGACTAAGTGTTAGAAATCTGAAGTCTGATCTCCATTATGCTGGTGGAAAACCATTGAACTTTGGATTTGCATAGCAAACCCTTTGTGTTTTAATCTCGTTCTTTTGCTTAATGTCTATGGTAATTATATAGGTTTCTTAAAAAAAAAAAAAAAAAACCCCACAAACCTGCACCATAGCTTCCCAATCCACTCCAGTTAATTCAAGATGAAAATTTAAGTTCCAGAGGGATTTTGGAAGCACTCTCAGCATAAGCATTAGAGAATTAATGTTCTTAATTTTATGAAGACATCAATCCACTAATGCTCATGCACAGTGCCACTGTAAATCTCTTCAAACTACAGTGAGATCTCTTCCAAATCAATTCAAATTGAGTAATCAACTTAAAGAAAGCTGTTTAACTGGTGGTTAGTTGTTTTTTTAAAAAATAGGAAACTCCATTTTATTTATTAACTGGGACTCTCATCTTCTTAATAGACAGAGGTAAAATGGTCTTTTCCATTAAGTTATTGAACAGTTCAATTCACTCTATATCTAAAACCATGCTTTGCTAAGAGCAGAAAGACATCTGTCTTGTACCTGATATATTATTTCCTCTGTTCTCTGTTCACATCATTAGTATTGCTTACTGATATAGTACCTGCTTTTCTGATGGACAAATGTCATCTGTCTCCTTAGTGCTCTTAACAATCAGCCTTTAGGAATGATTTCAGGCATCATTTAAACTCCAGGTGGCAGGGTTGCCACTGGGGCAGTGGATCCCAGAGACCTGATATTCCCCCTGAATCATACTCCCAAGCCCTGTGGGCACACATTCATTTTCTTCCTCATCAATCCTTACACCCCTCCCAGGGGAGGGGGGAATGTGCACCATGAGGGAAGGGAGATGGGAGAGTGAGGTACAAACAGGAGGCAGCACTAAGTAGCCAGAAGGTTATGTAGCCCTGTCACCTGCTCATGCCTCTCACACCCTTTCCCTTCCACTGTGATGCACACCATTCCCTCAACAGAGACTTGAGGAGGGAAAGGAAGGGCATGGAGCATGTGGGAGTGAGAACATAAGTAATGCTGAAGGACCAGAGTTTACCACCTCTTATGTCTACCCTACCAGCCAGCAAGAGCCTTTGTTTCAGGTGCATGGGCAGGGGGCACAGAGAGTCAGTGCAGAATCATTGACAAGGTAAGTCATGCAAGGACAGGTCCAGGATCTCAGTGTAGTGAAGCAATGCAGGGTCAAATCTAGAAGGTCTGGAGCAGGGATCAACACATGAAGCAAAGGGTATGGCAGACAGGGAGACAAACAGACAAAGCAGACAGACTGGATAGTCAGACAAAGCAGGCTGATGAACAGACTCACTGGATGGATGGGCAGAGCAGGCAGTAGGTGAGAAAGAGCAGGTTCCAGGAAGGACCTCTGAAGGGCCAGCCTCCCACTGGTCCAGAAGACACACCAGGATCAGAGACTGCAAGGCCATTTCAAGGTACCTGGAAACATCGGGAGAAGACACAGGAGGCAAGAGACAGGAAGTGACTGATAATCCACCCAGCTTCTGTGGCTACTGGCTGGCCTTATATACAGGCAACCAGGAAGCTGGGGAGTGGGGTAGGTGAAGGAGGAGTGTGTGGTTTGACTTGCACCAGAGATCTTCTACCCACTACCATGAGCAGAGAGAGCCCCAGGCAAAGTGAGTTGAGAGTTTGGCTACTGTGAGAGTTTGGCTACAGGGAGAGGAGGCACTGGGGTGGGGGGTGGGGTGGGGTGGGGGGTTAGCACTAGGCTGTGTATAAGCCAATGGCACTACACCCTGGGAGAGCTAAATAACATTTAAAAAGGAAACAAAGTTATAGTAATACAGTGTCCCTGATCTATATAAGTCTAGATTTAATCCTAGTTAAGAGCAGGGGCATAGGTAGGGTGGAATGGGCCCCTGGCCAAGAAGTCAAGAGGGGTCCACCTCTTTGTGTCCCACCGGCAGGTCTAGGGGTGCCACTCAGCTCAGTGGACCTGCTATCAAATTCACACTGCCCCCCACCCATACCTATTTAATTTGCACCGCTGGGGCAGCATGGATTAATTATATGGGGAGCCCAAATGAACTTATTATGGAGTGGGGGTTTAAAGACAGTATTCCTGTTAGCAATAATTTCATTAAGAAGAGTTAGTGAAATGTCAGCCATAATAATCTCAGAACTATATTCACAGATTTCCCAAGATAGAATAGATATTGTTTTACATCATAAATTCCTACCTAAGATAGTATAAGTAAGACAGTTGTGAGAATGTGGCCCTTCTTACACGGGCCTCTCCCAACCATGAACACACAGATTTCTGCGTGTTTATGGGTGGGGGAACCTCATTTGAATGCAGTGCATGTGCCTGTGGTGAATACATATGTGTGCATGCGCCCACGTAACACGCATCCCTACTTACCCCCCACTCATCCCCATGCACGGAAAAACTGGGAAACGGCTGTTACTCTGTGGGTGCGGGTGAGTGGGGATGCATGTGCGGCCAGGTGCATGCCCTGCCCATGCACTAGCATGCCCACAAACACCCCTCCTCCCCCCATCTGGTGGAGTCATGTAAATAGTGCCTGTGAAGATCCACTCAAAGAAGAAGAGAAGGTTGCTGACTTGTAAACAAGGTTCGTCGAGATGGGTTCTAACATTCTCACAACACCCACCCTTCCAGCCCTGCATGGAATTTCTTCTATTCCTAGAAAGGGTTGGAAGGAACTGTCATTCTGAAGGGGAGAGTGATTTTTATACTAGAGGAACATGAGATCATCACGTGGTCTATTTTATTTGAATATGGTGGGCATGCACAACCCAGTTGTGAAAATGTTAGGAGCCATCTTGAAGAACATTCTTTACAAGGTAACAACTTTCTGATAACTCACATGGGGAGGAGTTGTTTGTTTACAAACAGCTTTATCTCCCAGTCCAATCGGTGTCCTGCTGCTGCTGCTGCTGCAACACTACTAACAGGCAAAGGCAGGTGAGGGATGGGGACCCTCCCCCCATGATGTGAGGGTGGGTGCCTGGAACCCAGACCTCCTTCAGCCCAGCCCAGACATAGGGCTTCCCTGCAGGGCCAAGCAGTGGCCCCTAGTGCCTAGTGGCCCCCGGATTTATGATGGATTCCTCAATGGATGCAAATCACCAGGACCAGAGGGTATTTATCCCAGAGTTCTAAAGGAACTCAGATATGAAATTGGAGACCTACTATTGGTAATTTGTAACCTATTGCTAAAATCTGCCACTGTACCACAGGATTGGAGGGTAGCAAATAGAACACCAATATTTTAAAAGGGCTCCAAAGGTGATCCTGAAAACTACAGATGGGTGAGCCTGATGTTGGTGCTGGGCAAACTGGTGAAAATGGTTGTTGAGAAAAAAATTACTGAGCATATTGATAAACATGGCATAATGGGGAAGAGTCAACATGGATTTAAGAAAGGGAAGTCATACCTCCATGAATATTGCAATTTTTGAGGGGTAAATAAGCATATGGATAAGAGTGAGCCAGTCGATATAGTGTTTCTGGTCTTTCCAAAGGCATTTGATAAGGTCCCTCATGAGAGACTCTTGAGGAAATGAAAGAGTCATGGCATAAGGGGCAGTGTCCTATCATGGATCAGCAACCGGTTAAAAGATAGGAAGCAAAGAGTAGTACTAAATTGTCAGTTTTCACAGTGGAGAGACGTAACTAATGGAGTGCCCCAGGGATCTGTACTGGGACCGGTGTTTAATATATTCATGAATGATATGGAGAAGAGAGTAAAGAGTGAGGTGATCAAATTTGCAGATGACACAAAGTTTTTCAAGGTAGTTAAAACCCAAGCAGATTGAAGAATTACAGGAGGATCTTGTGAGGCTGGGTGACCGGGCATCTAAATGGCAGATGAAATTTAATGTGGACACGTGCAAAGTGATGCATATAGGGGAAAATAAGCCAAACTATGGGTGTTTTCAGATTTGATGACTGCTGCCACGGACTGCTCCAGACCGTGGAGGGAGCCATCATTACAGGTGGGACTCAGTCCAGCTGCTGAACAAATCTTACAGTAGCCAGGCCAGGGAGGGGATGTGGGGGACACCGTGGTGCCCAGCCCCTGCAAACCACCTCACACCGTGGCAAGTAAAATGAGTTTTTGTGAGGGTAGGGAGGTATGGAGGGCGGAAAGATGGTACCTAGCAGACCTTTTCTGGTACTCCTGCCCTCGAGCCCAGGCCTTCGCGGGGACAATCCTCGAATGTACGAAAAACACCCCTCAGGTTTGTATAGGGCCCAAAACCTCTCTGCGAGAGACGTGGCCTATGTCATCATTGGGGGGGGGAACCAGCAAGGCCCTGAGGATCGCCCCCGCTGGGCGTGGGGCTGTAATCACAACTCCTATCCCCGTTGTATACACACACACACAACGTGAGAATAAGGGACGGGTAACAATAGCACGACGTGAGGGGAATAGTGAGGGTGGGGGGAGAGGCTCCAGGGATGCGGGGAAGGGAACAGGTGGCAACACACACACAGACAGGGAGGGGTTTTCACAGGACCCGAGGGAGGAATACAGTGCTCGCCACGCTCCCCCACACACCACACACCCGTACTATACTCCTGCCCCCCGTACCCCCCATGCACTCGTACTCACTCACGCCACTCCACGCACACACCACCACTCGCGCTCACTCTCCTTCGCTGTAACTCTCCGTTCACCAATCCAACGCTGGGGGCCAGTCTCACAGCTATGCTGTTCACCGGCACCGCCCTGAGGAGCCTGTCCCTCCTTAAGTACTGTTGCGGTGGGCCCTGCCCTGTGGCGCAGATGCTCGGAGCATCGCGGCACTATTCCTGGCCCCGCCCTGGTTTCCCCAGCTGGGCTGCTCGTCAGCGGTACTCCCGAGCCCAGCTGTGCTTCCCCTAACCTTACTGCCTCTGTCTGTTGCGGCTCGTGTTGCAGGCGCTCAGAGCATCGCGATGCTATTGCCGGCCCCGCCATCTGGCTACATGTGGGCGGGGCCTCCCGGGCTGGCGGGGAACGCCGCGGCCTGGCCGTTTTTCTCACTATGCGTCCCTGCTCCCCTAGCCTTCCCCTCCTCTGGCCCCACACTCGTTGGCTCCTGACAGTTTTCAGATGTGAAAGCCCACTTTAGGTCCGGTGGCCGGATTCCAACCAGAGTGGATTTCCATGAGTCACAGCCTGGGCTATCCCCCAACATGGTCAGGAACCAGACCAGGCAAACATCTGGCAGGTGCCTTCAGGCGTAATGGTGGCACTCATTTTAATCCATGCAAAAATGGATTAAACTGTGCTGCCATCATGATGTCTGAAAACACCGTCTATGTATACAAGGCTGGGTTCTAAATTAGGAGTTACCACTCAGGAAAAGGATCTTGGAGTCATTGTGGACAATACTTTCAATTCCTTAGCTGACTATGTGGCAGTGATCAAAAAAGCAAATAGAATGTTAGGAATCATTCGGGAAGAGATAGAGAATAAAACTGAAAATATTGTAATGCGTCTATATAAATTTATGGTATGACCACACCTGGAAAATTGTGTGCAGTTCTGGTTGCCCTATCTCAAAAAAGACATAGAAAGTATTTTTTCACTCAGGGTGCAATTAGGTTGTGGAATTTACTGCCAGGGGTCGAGGTCAGCTGTATGACTGAGTTTAAAAGAGGCAAGTTTCTGGAAGATAGTTCCATTAGCAGCTATTAGCCAGATAGGATTGGGGAACAAAACCCTTTACTGTCGGGGGCCTGGAGATGACCCACAGGGAATGGATAGCATGGCAACCTGTTGGGTGCTTCTCCTAGGCCCCCGTGACTGGCCACTGTCGTAGGCAGGATGCTGGGCTCGATGGACCATTGGTCTGACCCAGTATGGCAATTCTTATGTTCTTAAGTTCTTAACTAGAAAAGTTTCAGAGAAGGGCAATAAAAATTATGAAAGGTATAGAATGGCTTCTGTATGAAGAGATGCTTGATAGGTTAGGGCTCTAAAGCTTGGAGAAGAGACAATTGAGAGGGGATATGACAGAAGTTTATAAAATCATGAGTGATGTGGAACACACAAATAGGGAGCGGTTATTTACCCTCTCTGAGTACTAGAACAAGGGGAAACTCCATGAAATTAACTGGAAGAAGATTTAAAACAAGAGAAAGTATTTTTTCACTCAGTGCACAGTTAACTTGTGGAATTTACTGCCAGAGGAAATGGTCAAGGTCGGTAGTGTAGATACCTTTTAAAAAGGTATTAGATAACTTCTTGGAGGATAGGTCCATTAATGGCTATTAGCCAAGTAGGTTTGGGGGACATAACCTCTTACTGTTGGGGGTTGGAACAACAGGGAATGGATTGCCCCTTGTGACCTGATGGGTACTTCTCCCAAGAGACAGAAATTGGCCACTGTCAGAGACAGGATGCTGGACTTGATGGACCATTGGTCTGACTCAGTACAGCACTGTTTATTCTTATGTTCTTACCAGGCCCTGGTTAGTAGAAGCTGGTGGTTCTGCAGAACCAGCAGCTGCAACCAGAACCCCAATGATGCCTAGGTTCTTACCCTGTGTATTGTTACCACATGACCCTTTATTCACATGTGAACATGGGGGTCCCAGAAGGGGAAGGTCCCAGTGCCCAGGCAAGAACTCAGAATTTAGGGAATTAGCCTTTTTCAGTCACCTAGGGTCCCCGCATGCTAGGGATTCAGTCTGAGGTTGTGGCAGTGGCACGCTACAACCCGTTGGCCTACCCTCTTCTCCCCAAAAAGACATGCCAGAAACAAGGAATATTCTAAAGAAAGAGGGGATGTTTATTCATCAGGGCTTAACAAGACACAATACAGTGAGACATATTTTATTTATTTATTTATTTATTTTTAAACTTATATCCCGCCCCTCCTGCCCACAGGGTAGCCCGGGGCAGTGAACAACATTTCATTTAAAACAACAATAAAATTTTTAAACAATTTAAAATACACTACATGGGGAAAACCCCCATCTTTATCCCCACCCCCATCCCACCCCTACCCCCCGCCAAAAGCCTGACGGAACAGCCAGGTCTTACATATACGCCGAAACAGCAGGAGAGTGGGCGCCAGCCGAGCCTCCTCCGGAAGCGAATTCCACAGCACAGGGGCGACCACCGAAAAAGATTTAACATTGGTGGCCACACGCCTCACCCGGGGAATCTCCAAAAAAGGCTCCCACGGACGATCTCAAGGGTTGCACGGGCACATGGGGAGTGAGGCAGTCCCACAGATAATCAGGTAGTGCCCTATGTAGCCTTGCAACATGCATGATGGATGGGGAGGCGCTTGTCTAAACACACCCAATGACCTCACCCTTCCATTCCTCACAGTCTAGCATGATGCCTAATCCTTTCAAGTCCACTTACTATTGTGCTCCACATCCTTTACCCTTCTAGGGCATGCCCATTAACTTTACAAAGGCTTTCCCACTGAACTCATTTATTTGCCTCTTTCTCCCAAGGACCAGCCCAACCTCAGATAGTTGGTAACAATGTTCTTTTATAAGAATAGGTATCAATTGTTGTTATGTTAGAAGTTTGGGATTGACCATGCTAATGCCTTCAAGCATTTTCATTGAGAATGTGATTTCCGTAGATGTTTCAGCAAGCAATGGGCATCGTTAGACACAATGGCGATTGGGTGCTTAAGATGTTTGCCACGTGGTTGTGAATTTTGTCTAAGCACCGCCACTATTTTTGGCCACTAGTTTGCCTCCCGTTAGCCTCCCATTAACTCCTCGTTTGTTGCAGGAATGTATTGGGTACAGGAATTAAGTGTTTCCCCTGTCCCTGTGGCTAACGTTATGTCTAAAGGAATTGGGTGGTGTGTTCTCAGCCACTCCCTATCTGTCTGCCCCAAATCCTCCACTCCGCACCCCTGCCAAACAGCTTGTTCCTTGCTGCACACTGTCCATGCAGGGTTGGGGCAAGAAGTGAAGAATCAGCTGTTCGTCTGCTCCACAGCTAATCAGGAAGAACTGACTGCTGTCCCGCGTGTACTACAACTCCCATAACTCCATGGGAGTGCTTCTGTCAGGAGAGCTTCCAGCATGAGCAGAAATCAGGATCCTGATTAGACCCCTGGATGTGGAAAACAGTAACGGGGGCTAATCAGGGGCAAATTGTCACAAAGGAACATAGGGGGTATTTTCAGATGTTACGAGATTACAGTGAACCCCCATCAATACTCACCTGGGGTCAAAGTGCCCTGAACGTCTGGTAGGCAGCTGCCAGATGTTTGCCACAGTCAATTCCCACATGGGGTCAATTTCAACCACGCTTCCGGGGCTCCCCGCCAGACAATCCCTGAAAGTGTGATCAAAGAAATCCCCAGCAGGAACCAACAAAAAGTCACGTCTGGCCAGTGACCATGGCCTGGAATCCCAGGCAAGATTCCAGGCCATGGTCAAATCAGGCGGGCGCCATGGCCACATTGGCCGTGGCACCCGCCCATCTCCCCAGAGGGTGGGTGGCAGGGGAGCATGGGGGGTGGGGCCATGTGGCCACATGTTGCACCGCATGACCCCACCCCCTCCCTGATTCCCCACTGGGATCAGCCAGCATGTCTGTTGGACGTGCCAGAGTGATCCTGGCAGGGAATTATGTGGGTGATTCCGGGACAGGGCAAATGCCACCCCATCTCATCTGAAATCACCCAGGGTCACACATGTGTGATACCAGCCTACAAGTCTAGTAAATATGTAAAGCAAAAGGTTCAACAGGTATGTAATGTTACAATTGAGACCTGTAAAAAAAATTCACGTACTGTAAACTGAAAGTCAGGAAACTCCAGGAAGTATACACAATCTTTAAATGTGTACTCGGGAAGCCTAGCCAGACAGAAACCTATTTACTTGCAAATTAAGCTTCCTCTTTACCTGGGTTGCGTACGTGAGGAAACCCACATGCTCATGAGCAGGAAAACTCAAAAAAAGAGACCATGAAAAGGTATTTAAAAAGAGAGACAAGACAAAGGAGAGGCCAGAACCATCTTGAGCAATCTCATCTGCATCCTGGATCTTGCCAACTAGCAAGGCTGGAAGAATTGCACTGAGACCAGGACTTTGATTTCTAACCTTCAGAACTGGAGCCCGGCCAACATCACCAAACTGGCTGTGTATGGACTGATTCTATGGACCTTTATAGGGTAAGATTCTTATCTAGGAACTCAACCAGTATAGACTAGGAATGCATTATATTTACCTTTGATTTCTAGTTACCACTCTATCAACTATCTTGCTTAAGTAATCAATAAGCTTTCTTCTTATCTTTATGAAGAAGTGTCTGTCTAACATTGGAAACACAACGAGACACTTGAGTTTTCAAACTCTTGCGAACCCAGAGAATAACGAGTCTGTAAACGGGAAGGATCGGACCCTTGAGTGACGAAGGGGTTGTCCCTGCTTCAGGATTGAATCAGTCATAGAGAAACACTGATTCAAGTGGGCTGTAAGTGAGGGAAACCGAGTCACTCAAACCCGGTAAAGTGGGGGTGCAGACCTCCAATCCATGACAGTGGCACCCAACAAGAAGGGTTACGCTCAGTTTGTGTACCAATGTGTAGAAAGTAGAGGAGGATAGCCAGGTATTGGCATCCTCTGAGGGGAGTAAATCCCATATCTACAGAGACTGCGATTGCCAGTGCCACCTGGAACTCAAGTCTGAGAGTGGAAAAAGCAGATCCTTGAACAGAGCATGCTGAGTTTGTTATTTTGGTTTTTATTTCGGGTCAGGGACAGATACAAAAATAGGGTTGCCAAAGCATTTCTCCAAGCTCTTGAAGCCAGAATTGGAAAATGAGGCACAAGCCAGATGCCTCCAAATAGAGGGGAAAACTAAAAAGCAAATGAGGCAACTGATACAAGAATTTGAGATGAGCATGAATGGAATAGATGGGACTGGAGCGGGGGAGCGAAACCCCCCTCCAGGCCCCCCTCCACCTAACTTGCAACCAAGAGATGGAACACCTGGAGACAACCAGGGGCATGGCTCAGACAATGAAGTGGAGATGGCCAGAGTAAGAATGGACCAGGAGCTCAAATTAGAGCAAATGAGAGCAGAGGAAAAGGAAAAAGAAAGGCGGGTGCAGTGAAAAAATGAGAGCCGAGGAAAAAGGAAGAGAGAGCATCAACTTGCACTCCTGAAAGATGCAGGAATCCTGCCCACAATACCCTCTAGAAGCAACCATGAAAAAAGACAGAAGACAGCTGATCAGAGACTGTTCAGCACTTCTGCCCCTATACCAAGAAAGTGAATGCATTGATAAATTTTTCACAACTGCCCAGCACATATTTCAACGAGAAAAGATTCCAGATGACTTGTGGATCAATCTAGTAATACCCAAGATCCCAGAGAAAGCAAGAGATGTGTACAACGCAAAGCTGGAGGAAAATCAAGCACTGTCTTTTGAGGAATTCAAAAAAGCAGTTCTTGAGGAGTACAGAATCACTCCGGAACCTTTTTGCCAGAAATTACGCAACTCTAAGAAGGAAGACGGTATGTCTTATTTGGATATGGGGAAAATGTTAAATCAGTATTGGGTGAAATGGTTAGATGCACAAAGGAAGGCTACGAAGGAACAAGTAATGGACCTTGTAATCCTCGAGCAATTCCTTAATAATTGTACCGCTAGTCTCAAAAATCACACTTGCTTAAATCAGGGGATCACGAATGTCAAACAGGCTGGGAGGAGGGCAGATGAATATATTGCAAATGCTATCTCAGCTTGTGGGGAACGGATGCCAAATAATGGGGAAAAAACTAAGCAGGGGTCTTACATAAGAATGGGTATAAAAACCCATAATCTGACATGGGAAACCTGACCCAGAACAAACCAAATGAAAATGGGGGTGGGGGAGATGGGGGATCACCTAGACCCCAAAGAGCACACAATTCCCACAATCCACAGACAAATACCATAACCTGTTATTCCTGTAACCAGACAGGACACATAAAAAGGAATTGCCCCACTCCAAGAATACTGAGAACCAAAGCAGACCTAAGATTGAAGCTAACTTGGCCTCAATGAGGACAAACTCCCACAGGGGATTATATCTGTTACACAATCCAAGATCCCCACACAGATAATGCACACCTCTTCAGACCAGCCAAAGTATATGGCATGCACTGTGTGGGTCGAATTGATAATGGTGCAGACTGGGTCATGGTCAGAGAGGATTTGATCTCAGAAACATGTTACACCACCCACAAGGTCTATGTCAGTTGCTACAAGGGACTAGACAGCAAACTCCCCACAGCCAACGTGGAGTTGGAATGGGAGGGGGTGAAGGGAAAAATCCTAGTAGCCATGCTCCCCACAACTGCAAAGAATAAGCGGTTGGTGGGGAATGCTATATACAAATGGTTGTTGGATGGGAGGGTGGAAAAAGTCCAATCCCAGGAACATAGGGAGCTGGAGAGCAACCTGAGAAGGGAGGGTGAGGGGCAACAAGGCTCAGAGAGCCCTACACAGGTTGCACCTCTACCCCTGGATCACGGGGATACAGACAGCAAGCCTAGTGGAGGGGAAGGGTTACAGGAAGGCTCCGAGAGCCTTGCAGTGCTTGCACCCGAACCTGTGAGCTCCACTAAGGAGCAGGAAAACCCCAAGGAGGAGTCCCTGAACCAGCCAGAAGGCAGGGGAGGACAAGACTCGGGGAGTGAACTGCATGTCCCTATCTCCCATGGGGAACTGAAGGGAGTGAAGCCAAAGGACCAACCTGATTCTGAAGCCCAGAACTTGGCACCGCACCGTACACAGGAGGCACCAAGTTCTGCAGAATGAAACCGGGTAACCACCGCAGGTGGAGAGTTAGAGGCTGGAGAAGCCCCTACTCAACCCAGGGGGTTGCAGAATGGTCTGGAGGTTGGTGGTCCTACCTTAAGAGAAGGTGGGAAGGGGCTAACTGAACCCAAGGCGTTACAGGCAAGCCAGGAGGTGGAGGATTCTACCTTAAGACAAGGCGGGAATGTGCAGGAAACCGTTGCTGGGATGGAGGGGAGAACGATGGGTGTCTCTTCCGCAGGGATAGAAATGCAGCACCCTGTAGTCCTAAAGGGGCAGGAGCACGGGTCTAAGAGTGAACTTTGCACCTCTGCCTTACCAGACAAGGAACAGGAGATGCTAAAGGTGAAAGAAAGACAGTGAAAGACCCTGAGAAGGAACAGGGAAATGCTGTTGAAGTAGAGACTGGGGGGGTGGGGGAGGAAACAGTTCAGAGTGTCCATGGTCAAGCCACTGCACTTGGTAAACTGAATCTTCAAGAGTTTCTTG
>QEPC01002150.1:1619619-1718547 GCA_003113815.1 Sphenodon punctatus | reverse complement strand
GAACAGTGACTAGCTCAGAAGGTATTGGGAATGGGGGAGGCAGAAAGTTTTGTTTCTTGCTGCGCCTGCCTCAAATCAAGCCCCATTGGCTCCGTGCAGCCTAGCCCGTGGCCAATTGCAGACTGCCAAGCCAGTGGTCTGAGGTGAAAAGAGATGGTGATTCGGCAGGCTGGCTGCTACTCGAAGCCACTCTCTCCACCCTCCACCCCTGGTGCCTGGAAGTCTGCTCCTAGCTGAGTCAAATGACTTCCCCCTACATTTGGCCTTCCAGTGACCTGACAGACCATGTTTTAGCCACCCGAACACAACCAAATGCGATCCGAACTTAACGAACTGTTCGGCCATTTCGTCGTTCAGTGTTCAGATCTGTTCGGTGTGTTCGCCATTTCGCCGTTTGGTGTTCAGTTCCATTCGGTATGTTCGTGTTCGGGTTCATGTTTGGTTGCCCGAACAGGCTGAGTTCTGGCCGAACACCGAACTACCGAACCGCATTTGCCCATCCCTACCTGCCACACCCCCCTCTCTCATACTAGAGATGGCCTCGGCTGGCTTATCTGACTGACCTCATGGTGCAGGGTGGCATTGGGAAACTAAGCCTGCCAGCTGGTGTCTACCTAGATGATCTTGGCCTGCCTATCTGACTGTCTCTCTCTCTCTCATGCTGCAAAGTCTTCACCAGCCTATCTGAGTACACTGCCAAGTTCAAAGCCTGCCTTAGCCCACCTGCCTGCTTCTCATGCCACGCTGCCTGTCTGCCCGCCCAGGTTGCCTAGATCAAAGCCTGCCTCAAGCAAAGCCTGCCTCAAGCTCGCCTGCCTGCCTCTCATGCCACACTGTCTGCCCACCCAGGTTGCAAAGCTCAAAGCCTGCCACAGTCCACATGCCTACCTATCATGCCAAGGTGCCTGTCTGCCCGCGTTGTCAACCCTGGGTGATGTGCCCCACTGGCCTGGTAATCCTGTTGCTGCTGTCTGTGGGTCTGTGGGTGCTCTGCTCTGGAAAATTCCAATGTGTCCATGCACACAATCCGGCTGCTGCCATCTGCTGCTGTATGGGAGCTCTTCCTTGGCAAATCCTACCATCCTGGCTCAGCTCCATGCATGCAGCGCACAGGCAAATCCTGCCAATGCCATTTCTGCTGTTCTACGGGTTCTGTGCCTGGGCAATCCAATGTCTGCTCCTGCTGCCAATGATGCCTCTGGGCAATCCAATGTCTGCTGCTACTGTCAATGCTGCCTCTGCTGTGCCACTGCATCCAGAAGCTGTCACTCTAGTCCCAGGACCCACCATCAGGGTTCTGGGGCTCGTCATTCCAGTCACAGAGAGACATATTTCAGCTGCATCAAGAAGCAGCCACTCCAGCCCTGGGACCCACCATCAGGGTTCTGGAGCCTATGTTACCGGCAGGGAGGGTTGTCCAATATTCAGAAACTGCCACTCTATCCCTAGGACCCTCCCTCGGGGTTATGGGGACATCATTCCGCTCAAAGAGAGCCGTCATTCAACAGTGTCAAGAAACAGTCATTCCAGCCCTGGGATCCACCGTCAGGGTTCTGGGGCCTACGTTACCAGTAGGGAGGGCTGTCCAATATCCAGAAACTGCCACTCTATCCCTAGGACCTACCCTCGGGGTTATGGGGACGTCATTCTGCTCAAAGAAGAGACATCATTCAACAGTGTCAAGAAACAGCTACTCCAGCCCCAGGATCCACCGTCAGGGTTCTGGGGCCTACATTACTGGCAGGGAGGGCTGTCCAATATCCAGAAACTGCCACTCTACTACCCAGGACCCACCCTCGGGGTTCTTTGGCCCATCATTCCATGGCATCAAGAAACAGTCACACCAGCCCCGGGACCCACTGTCAGGGTTCTGGGTCCTACGTTACTGGCAGGGAGGGCTGTCCCAATATCTAGAAGCTGCCACTCTAGCCCAGGACCCACCCTCAGAGTTCATGGGCCCGTCATTACACTCATGGGGAGTTGTCATTCCACCTTTTCTGTACAGGTTAACAACCTGCTCTTCACTGAGAGAGAAAGAGAATGTCTCCCCACTGCTAGAAGGAGAGACAGACATGATCCCACCCATGCTGTCACCTGTACTATATGGCCAGAGAGAGAGAGAGGGAGGCTCCCCACTAGAACGAGAGAGATGGGGGTGGAGTTGGAGAGGTGTATCCAGACCAGCTCAAGCTGCCACCTGCCAGAACCAGTGAGAGCTCTCATCTGTGCTCATGCTCAATGCCTTTGGCCACATCCACTAGCAAACCTACCTGAATGAGATGGAAATAACACACAACGTATCATATATGCCTGCCTGTAGGGATCTCAAGCTGTATACAATGAGATTAATTATGCTACCTGCCAGAAGTAGCACAGAGGGATAAAAGATTGGGCAGTTCAAACAAAGCTGGTAACAACAAATAGAACTTGAAACTTTTAAAACTAACTACAATCATTCAACTTTATCAAACAGGAAAAAAACATACAAACAAAGGAAACTAATTTAGGGGGCTATGGGGGGAACGTGGGGGAATGTTGGGGAAAGGAGAAATGGGTGCGCGGGAGTGAGGGGCGGGCATCAAGTCCTCCTTTGGCTGAAAGCCATGTTGTTTGACATAGTCCAGGGCCAAACCAAGGACTCCTGCCATTTGGAGACCGACTGGCGGTACAGTTCCACATCAGCAATCTCAGAGTTGAGGTATTCGGAGTACGCCTCCACCTTGCGTTGCTGTGCCTCCAGGTCCTGGAACTGTACCACCAGCTGGTTCTCCATTGTAAGGGCTTGGACCCTTAGCCCATCCAGGTTATTTTCTCTGGATCTCCACAAACCCCTGGGTCGGCCTCTCAACTTGGTCACAAAAAGCCCTTGCGGCTTCCGATTCATCCTCCCGGGGGACTGGAGACTCCTCATTAGAGCTGGAGGGGAAGACCTCTGGTGGTGGTGCTTCTGCGGTGCCTTCCCCCCCTTCTTCTTCTGATGATGCTCTATGCCAGAGTTCCCCCACCTCACCATCAGTTTGTGCATGTTCTCCGTGTGCGCAATGAGCCCTGATGTGGTCCCCTGTGAACCCCTCTTTATTCTTTTGCTGCATACCTAAAGAACATGAAAGATAGGAAGGAACATAAGAAGTGCCATACTGTCCCAGACCAATGGTCTGTCAAGCCCTGCCTGCATTCTGTCCACACAAGTGGGTGGGGGTGATCAATCTCTCTCTGCAGGGGACTTCCTAACAGGTTATACGACAATCCATTCCTTGTTGTTCCAGCCCCTGTGCCTTATGTTGCAGATGGTGAATCCATTAGCCTTATCATACCACTGCCAGACATCTGACCTCGTGCACCCGCTGTCTGGCAGTGGTGACCTCTGCCTCGATGGTGTCCTGTGTGTGGTACCAGCGCCGGGGGCAGCATCATCACCCTCTCTGAAACAGGAACACATAAACAACACCTAAATAATATCATGCATTTATGATGGTGCCTCTAGTCCTCCCTTCTTGGGATGCTAGGGGATGCTAGGCATGGCAACTGCAGAGACCCTTTCTGGCACATGCAAATCCCACCCTTGTTGGGGTGCTAGGGATGGCAACTGGAGAGACCCTTGCTGGCACATGAAAATCCTGGCTTTCAATTAGTGCTAGGGATGTCTTCTAGGAATGGCTGGCATGTGTTTGGGTGGGGGTGCTTCTTTAAGCTCATGCCTGACTGCTGGAAGAGCCCCCCACACCCTCTCTCTCTGGAGCAGACATCCGCTGCCACCTGCTGATTTCCAATGTTTGTGCCTGACTGCCCACCACCCACCCACCCGCACGCCAGTGAACTTGCTCTAAAGGATAGTATTCTACTTGTCCTCAAAGTAAAAATAAAGTTTACAAACCTGGCAGCACGTCCTGTGCCCTCTTGCTCCTCTCATGAGGAGCCGACCTCCACCACTGAAGGTTCAGCAGCAACCTCTTCCTCCTCTACCTTGGTGACAGGCTTCCAGTTCCTATTAAGCCGCCTCTTCATTTTTTTTTTTCTCCCAACAGCCAAACAAAACACACCCACCAACTCACACAACCAGCCAGCCAGACCAACACAGTCATACCAACAGTCCAACACAGCCAAACCACACCAAACAATATCACACATCCAGCCAGCCACAACACACACGCTCTCTGTCCACACAAGCTCCGCACGTACTCGAATTTCTGGTTTCCAATGAGATCACAGGATTGTGCGATACCGATCCCATTTCCGAACGACCGAACCGAACTCTACTGAGCCGAATGACCGAACCCGAACTCGGTTCCCTAACTGAACAACCCAACAACCGAACAACCCAACTGCGATCTGTTCGCACATCCCTAGAGGTTAAACAAAAGGGGGAGATGCCTGCTATTTCAATTGCTCCATATCTTTTAAGTACCGGCTCCTCCTGTTTCCTTCTTAGGCTGGATATTTTGCATGAGGCTAGTCTTCTGACGGGAATTTCTATGAGGCCAGCTTGACATATTTTTTCTCTCCTTCCACATGGGGTCCCACCGCTTCTTTCTATGCACCCCTTCTGAGTGAGGGGAGGGGAGGTCTTTTTTGACTCATGTGTAACAGTATTGCAGTGCCATCACCCCCTATCTTTTCTCTGTATTTTGCCAGCAAAGCAGCTGATAAAAGGCACCTAGAGCAGAGCAAAAAAAGTAAAGAGGTGGAAGATTTTTCCCCTCAACAATTGACTCCTTGGGAACTCTAACTCGAGGATTCCTCCACCAAAAACCAAAACAACTTTCCTGGTTCACACATCCACACTTTGATCACACATGCCAGTTTTCAAAATGTTAGTCCTAGCCGTTTAAAAGTTATAGTGCTTTGAAGTTGAGAGGGTTTAAAATGGAATTGCATCCTACTTTAAATAACACCATCCTATAATTAACAACACTTCTACCAATGGCAGGGCAGCAGTGGACAAGGGATTTCTGCACGGATAGCATTATAACTAACTTGAGCTCCTACAAATTCCATCTTCCGAGATTGATTATTGATTTTTTTGTTAACCATTGCTCCAGTTGTGGGAATACATACAGCGGCCTAGATTACATCAAGCTCACCTTGCTCCCTGGCCCTGTCACTCTGAGCAAGCAAAAAAAAGGGACTAAGGGAAATCATGGCTAACAAATAGACATTGTTAATGCTGTTGATGCTGCCATTAATCTCATGGTCCTTCCCAGTGCTTTGTAGCCATTGCATGTGGTAATGTCAAAATAACCTTAACGAGCTAAGCTTAACCTGACCTTCAGAGCTCCCCAGGCTTTCTGCTTAATACAACCTGATTCATCATTACACTTGTCATTGGGAACTTTGCAAACTGGGAGAAGCAGCTTGCAGCCATGCCTATAATTTCCTAATCAAAGGCTGGGCCATACTCCCAAATGGTGTCATTCTGTGGGACTATGTTGAGTGCCTCCAGCTGAAGATCTGACTTTTTCATCCAGTTCACAAAGACTGGCTTAATGGCAGCATAACTGTACTGAACACAACAGCAGAGTTACTGGCAAATTGTACTGGTGTACATAAGAAGAGGATCAGTCTCCTGGAGTCTATGTAGGAGACTAATGTTAATAAAATGTATTTGTGTGTGTGTTTATGCATGTGTGCACGCATGTGCATACATAGGTAGGGTTATTGCTTCTCTGGTTTGAACAGGAGTCTCTGGGTTTTCAGGTCATCTCTGGGCTCTGGTTGAAGCCCCATTTTCCCTGGGTTATCAAGGGAAACCTGGATAATCTGGATAAATGTTTTTTTTGCGGGAGCAAGGCTGTGTCAGAAAGTGGTGGGACAAAGAGGCATTCCTGTCATCTTAATATGGCCATGCTCCCTGTGGAATCTTGTTATGTCCGAATGCTCTGAAAGGGTCGTGGCTACATCAGAATGGTGTGAGAAGGTCCCTTTGCCCTGCTCCTTTTAGCATGGCTTCAGGTTCTTTGGTTAAAAGCTTAGGGAAAGTGGCAACCCTATACATAGGTCTACTGTGCACTGCCTGCTATTTCCATTGTTGCTGATCTTTCATTTACTACCAGCATAGCAATAACAGTCCAAGGTGAGGTGCAGAAGCGCCTTTCCTTTTGTCCTGCCAATCCTTTCAAATGTCAAGTGCTCCTCCCACTTATCCAACTTCTGGGAAATTAAGGAACACATTGGAAAGCCCACTTATTATTATTATTTAAAATCTTTATAGCACTTTCAGCATGCTTTACAATCATCTAGTTTACCTTCACAACAGCTTGAGGTAGGTTTATATAATTCCCATTTTACAGATGGGGAACTGACGCTGAAAGAGAGTTGACTTGCCCAAGGCCATGAATTCATGGTTAAGGTGGGATTTGAACTAGGGATGGGTGAACAGTTTGGGTTTGGCTGTTCGGTTCGGCCGCGTTTGGTTCGTGCATTCAGTTTCGGCAGTTCAGGCGGTTCGCCGTGTTCAGGTTCGGCCATTCGGTTTGGCCGAAAAAATTACGCGAGAGCTGGAAAGCACACTGGAAACCGGAAAATCAAGTGCGTGCAGAGCTGTGTGGTGAGTGAGTGTGTTTGACTCAGTGGCTTCTCGGTTTGTGTGTTTTAGCATGTGATTGTGTTGTTTGGCTGTGCTGTGTGTTTGGGTGGTTGGTGTGTGTTGTGGGTGACTTTGGGTGTGAGTGTTTTTAAAAAAAAAACTTTTTTTAAAAATGAAGAAGGCTCAGGCTGTGGTGCTGATCCCCTGGCCGGGGGCCAAATTGCCACTCAAGGAGGAGGAAGAGGAGGTAGTGGTCGAGGCCGCTGCCCTGGACACTACACCTCCCGTGGCACCACTTGTGTCTTACTCCTTGGATGAGGAGGAAGTGGTGAGCTCTGGAGGTGCTGCCAGGTTTGTAAACTTTTTTTTTACTTTGAAGACAAGAAAGGCTCTATCTGTTGGAGAGAGCTCACTGGCATACGGGTGGATGCGTGGGTGGTGGGCATCAGTCAGGCACAAACATTACAGTGGGAATCAGTGGGTGGCAGTGAATGTTTGCAACAGAGAGAGAGAGGGTAGTGTGGGGTGCTTTGGCACGAGCAGCACCCCCACCCAAACGTGTCAGGCTAGCAAGGGTCTCCACTCTCCAGCCATCCCATTCCCTACGCACCCCCAACTAAGAGCAGGCTCTTTCCTCCAGCCATGGATCCATCTCCCTTCACCATCCCTAGCACCCCAAGGAGGGTAGGATTTGCACATGCCAGCCAGGGCCTTCCTAGTTGCAATCCCAAGCACCAAAAGGAGGGGAGGGTTTGCATATGCCAGCCAGGGTCTTCCTAGTTGCAATCCCTAGCATCTGCTAGCACCCCCAGGAGGGCAGGATTTGCATGAAATATCTAGTTGCAAACCCTACTAGCACCCCAAGGAGGGAGGACTAGAGGCATCATCATAAATGCATGATATTTATTTGGTGTTCTTAATATGTTCCCATTCCAGAGAGGAATCGGATTCCGGCCACAGCCTTGTTGCTGCTGCTTCCAGGACCACACCAAGGTGGAGGACTCACCGGACACCTAGGCGGGGATCGCCAGTGACACCCCCAGACATTCGGCGCCAGTCGTCAGATGTCTGGAGGTTCTATCACAAGGGCGACAGAACAACCAATTGCAAGGTATGGCACGGGGTGCTGGAACAACATGGAATGAATTGCCCTATTACCTGTTAGGGATGGAATTCCCCTACAGAGAGAGATTGGATGGTCACCCAGTCCACCCACTTGTGGAGAAAGAATGCAGGCAGGGCTTGACAGACCATTGATCTAACACAGTATGCCACTTCTTATGTTCCTATATTTTTCTGCTCTTTTTAGATCTGCAATAAAGTTTTCCACAGGCAGAGGGAGGGGACCACGTAGGGGCACATCAATCATATAGTGCAACGGCACGATATGAGAGTGAGGCGGGCAGGTGAGGAGGAGTCTGGAGTGGCATCCATGGAGCCTCAGTGCCCGAAGAAGGGAGGGAATGCAACCTGAAAAAGGAGGCATATGAGCCCTTCCCCTCCCCCCCCTCTAGCCCTGATGTGGAGCCCCCAGAATCCCACGAGGATGCAGAGGTCAAGGCCCTTCAGGACAGGATGTAGCAGTGCACCCATGTAGAAGTGGTCCAGCCGTCCTCTGCCAACCTGGAGAAGGCCCTGGTGGATGAGCTGCAGGCAGTCCAGGCGGAGCAGCAAAAGATGGGGGCATACACCCAGTATGTCTCCGCCAAGCTCCACCGCGTGCAACTCCACCACCAGACACTCTCCAGGTGGCATAGGGCGATGCAAGAGGACTTGGATCATGCTGTGCTAAATGGAATTCTGAGCATGCATGAGATCGAAGGCCCTCAGCCCTGTGAAGTGCCCCTACCTCTCCTGCCCTTATCCCAATTTCCGGGGGATAGGCTGGTGGCAGCAGAGCCACAGACTCTTAGGTTTATTATTAAGTTTTATTTCCATGTTTGCTTTTGTTTTATTTAATGTTGTTGTTGTTGTTTTGTCATTGTTGATGTTATTAAAATCATTATAATAAAAGTAGTTGTAAAGTATTTCTTGCTATGAGCTTCATTTGACCTGTTCACATTTTTTTTTATCCCTTTGTGCTGAAGTTCTGGCTGGCAGATGGAAGAATCTCATACAGCTTGTCGATCCCTTCCAGCAGAATCTGCCACCCCATGTAGTGTAGTTATTAACCCAAAGATGTGCCAGCCACAGGGTCTCAACTTGCAGACGGCACCCTAGGAGGTGCAGGGCTTGTGTTTGTGTGGGTGGGTGTGAGAGAGACAAAGTGAAACTGACTCATTGACAGTGGGGAGCAGGTGCCAGTAGTGGGTGGTAGGAGGGCAGTTTTATAACATCACACAGCTTCAGTGGGCATCCACGGTTGGGTGTGGAGGAGTAGGCTTTTGGTGGTGGGGTGGGCTGGCATGTGGGCAACAGGCTTCTGCCTTATGGATGCAGTGGAATGGAATACAGCCCCCAGTGACCAGAATGATGGTCCCAGAATCTCCTGATGGTTCCTATGATGGGTGTGCATGACTGACTCAGGTACAGTAGAATGACAGCCTATGGGTGTTGAATGATGTCCCTAGAATTAGTGCTTGCTTGGTTTGGGCACACTTCATTCAATCACTGATAAATCATGTGACAGGTAGTAGCAGCAGGTACAGGGAGGCACACAGGCAGGCACATATAATATGTTGTGTGTTATCACCAGCCCATTCTGCTATGTTTGCTGTTCGTTCGATGTGGGCATTGAGGATGACCACAGGTGAGAACTCTTGCTGTTTCTCCAGCTTGATCTGATTGCACCTCTCCCCATTCACCCACATCTCTCATTCCAGCAGGAGCCTATCTCTTTCTCTCTCTCTCTCTCTCTCTCTCTGGCCATATGGTGCAGGTGACAGACAGCAGCATGGGTGGGATCGTGTCTGTCTTTCCTTCAAGAAGTGGGTGGATTCCTCTCTCTCTGTCTCTGTCTCTCTCTCTCTCTGAAGCAACCTGGTCGGGCAGAAAGGCACCTTGGCATGGGAGGCAGGAAGGCAGGATGAGGCAGGCTTTGAGCTTAGCGGCAACCTGGGGTACAGAACCCTTGTCACAGATAGCATATAGGCCAAGGCCTGGGGGGCCCATCTCCATGAGCGTAATGATGGAATATGGGAGGAGTTCTAGAGAATAAGGGGAGACAGTGTGGCTAGTAAAACTCCCCACCCACACCTAGTAGTTGTCACCTAACTAAATACCCACAAACTACATAAATGTGACAGACACAAACTTATGGGTATAATGTCACGTTACCAATCCCCCTAACCCCCGATTGTCACCCATTGGTTTTAGTTCCCCCACCTATTTTTGGTTTAGATTGTATTTTAGCCCTGTTTAATATTTTTATAATATTTATGATTGTTTTTAATTGATTTTATTGTATTTTAAAATGTTGGAAGCTGCCCCGAGCTGCATGGCAGGAGGGGCGGGGTAAAAATTTATAAAATTAAAAATTATAAAAATAAATTGGCACTACTTTGCTAATCTGCATGCCTTGTGTGACATGCTTTATGGATATCCCCATGCATGGGAGCCATCAGCACCCTAACGTCCAAGACCATTGGGGTCCAGGCTAAGAATGATGAGGGGACAGGGGTAAGGGGGATGGGCAGGGACAGGTGCCTGCTTGCTGGAGAGGTTTATAAGAAGTTGTGTGAGAATATAGCAGCCTTTGGTCTGGGTTCCAACCTCACAAATAGTCTTGTGGGGAAAACAAGTACAAAACACAGGATAAAGAAGGAGGAGAAGAATGACAAGAGATGCCATTGCCTTCCAAAGAGTAATTTGTGGTGGTTGGTGAGGAAACAAGGAGAAGACCTCCTGCTATCACCCCCCAAGGAGTTCAGTGTTGTATGTGATAATGACACATTTCTGTCACTCTTTTTATAAATAGGGAAAAAGGCTAGGTTTCCCAGCTGAACTAGACATACTGGATTGAACCTTTTTCTCCTAAATATACAAATTGAGTTTTACACTTACTTTGAAGTCCAGCTAGCAAAGAAAGTATTGTAATAGACAATATATTTATAAATAATGGAACTTGAGACTTTTGGATAATAAAAATATATGCAAAGTTTACTTAAATATAAATAGAAAGTATCAGTATCTTACATTGAATGGTATGATAGCCAATCAAAGTTACATGATCTTAAAACATTTCTATCTTAAGAAAAAGCTTGTAAAAGCTTAACATATGCACAATTCATTGGCTCAAAGATATCAAGAGTTCATACATACAATCCAGATCCATCCCTTTGCCATAAAGATGTTAAATGAGAAGGAAATCAAATGATATTTAGGATCTCAATCTAAGGATCATTTCGCTGTGTCTCCCTCTTTAAAGGCTTGCTTACAAGGGGGGTTTCTATCCTTAGGCTGTCATAAATGACATCATCTATATGTCAGTCAGTAAGGAGATACACTGGATTCTAATTGGCTCTCTTAAAGAAACTAATAAATGTTTTTACTTTCTTCAAGCTTTGAAATGAAGAGAGGCTTTGTATTTTTTATCAGAGATAATAGTCATATTATAGAGATCATAACCAGATCCTATAGTTATTTCAATATAAATTAATAGATATGTTAGCTGGAATAAGCTAACAAATCCTTCTTAGTCTGGAAATTCTTCTGAATAGTGCTATCTGTCATTTAGACACCTAGAGATAACATTCCAGACATCTGTGATCTGAGAAAACTTAAGTAAATCAATGGAAGTCAGGCTAGAAATGGGCCTCTTTATGACTTTAGCTTAGACCAGAGGGAGAGCTTGAGATAGCCTGTTTTATTGCTTATCCATCTGGTGGTCTCCTTGGCAACAGCCAATTGTCATCTGAGAAGCTTAGAAAAAACTTCTATTGGATTTGGTTGGAGGGGCCCATCCTGAATCTAGCTATTCACAAAAGCTGATTCTAAAAATCAATGCTGTGAACACAATTCAAATATATTGAAACATAAAGTTAACATATAAAAACTTGAAGTTAATACATTTAAACACAGATAGCAAAAATATTTAGGCTTATAACTGGAAATACATGACAATAACATGCTGCAGGGGCTTGGCTGGTATCGTGGAGGTAGGGGAATATGGTGCACTGCTTCCCCCTTCTCCCACATTCCTGTGCGATGAATGATGACCCCAGACCCATCACGGTGGGTCCCGGGGCTAAGGTGGCAGCTTCTGGGTTTTGACCACAGTACTCCCTGCCTTTAGCTTGGCCCCGGGACCCTGATGGTGGATCCTGGCACTGGAGTGATGTTTCTTGTCATGCGGAGGAACGACAGCCCAGTGTGCGAGGAATGAGGGCCCCAGACCCATCGAGGTGGGTCCCGGGGATGGAGTGGCAGCTTATGGATCTTGGTCACAGTTCTCCCGGCCTTTAACTTGGCCCCGGGCCCTGACGGTGGGTTCCGGGGCAGGAGTTGCTGCTTCTTGGTGCAGTGGAACGACAGCGCATTGTGCGATGAATGATGGCCCCAGACCCATCACTGTGGGTCCCGGGGCTAAGGTGGCAGCTTCTAGGTTTTGGCCACAGGCCTCTCTGCCTTTAACTTGGTCCTGGGACCCTGACGGCGGGTCCGGGGCTGGAGTGGCTTCTTCTTGGTGTGGTGGAACGACAGCACAGTGTGCGATGAATGATGGACCCAGACCCATCGCGATGGGTCCCATGGATGGAGTGCCAGCTTCTGGATCTTGACCACAGCCCTCCATGCCTTTAACTTGGCCCCAAGACCCTGACGGTGGGTCCCGGGGCAGGAGTGGCTGCTTCTTGGTGTGGTGGAATGACAGAGCAGTGTGCGATGAATGACGGCCCCAGACTTATCACGGTGGGTCTCAGGGCTAGGGTGGCAGCTTCTAGGTTTTGGCCACAGCCCTCCCTGCCTGTAACTTGGCCCCAGGACCCTGGCAGTGGGTCCCAGGGCTGGAGTGGCTGCTTCTTGGTGCGGTGGAATGACAGCACAGTGTGCGATGAATGATGGACCCAGACCCATCACGGTGGGTCCCAGGGATGGAGTGGCAGCTTCTGGATCTCAGCCACATCCCTCCTTGCCTGTAACTTGGCCCCGGGAACCTGACGGCAGGTCCCGGGACTGGAGTGGCTGTTTCATGGTGCGGTGGAATGACAGCACAGTGTGCAAGGAATGATGACCCCAGACCCATCACGGTGCATTCCGGGGCTAAGGTGGAAGCTTCTAGGTTTTGGCCACAGCCCTCCCAGCCTGTAACTTGGCCCTGGGATCCTGATGGTGGGTCCTGGTGCTCGAGTGGCTGCTTCTTGTCATGCAGTATAATAAGTAGTTCCAGTTTCACTAACAGCAGCAGACATTGGTTGCTGGGGCAGGTAGGCAGGTGGTGTGGCATGAGCGCCAGTAAGGCTGACCAAGGAAGAGTTCAAGCTTTGCAACCTGGGCGGGCAGGCAGGACGCATGGCATAAGACACAGTAGGGCAGGCAGGCATGGGCACTGGGCAGGCTTCTAGCTAGATAACCTGGATGGGAAGACAGGCAGCATTGCATGAGAGTAGGAAGGGCAGGCAGGCTGGGAAATTTGCAGCAGGGAAATGCAAATCAAATAGTATAGCAAAGACTGTGCAGCGTGAGAGAGTGAGAGTCAGTCAGCATCACATAGGCAGGCTGAGATCATGTAGCTATCTATAGGCTGACTGGAAGGCTTACAGTTTGTTTCCTAATCCCACTCTGCATCCTGAGGTCAGTCAGATACGGTGNTACATGATCTTAAAACATTTCTATCTTAAGAAAAAGCTTGTAAAAGCTTAACATATGCACAATTCATTGGCTCAAAGATATCAAGAGTTCATACATACAATCCAGATCCATCCCTTTGCCATAAAGATGTTAAATGAGAAGGAAATCAAATGATATTTAGGATCTCAATCTAAGGATCATTTCGCTGTGTCTCCCTCTTTAAAGGCTTGCTTACAAGGGGGGTTTCTATCCTTAGGCTGTCATAAATGACATCATCTATATGTCAGTCAGTAAGGAGATACACTGGATTCTAATTGGCTCTCTTAAAGAAACTAATAAATGTTTTTACTTTCTTCAAGCTTTGAAATGAAGAGAGGCTTTGTATTTTTTATCAGAGATAATAGTCATATTATAGAGATCATAACCAGATCCTATAGTTATTTCAATATAAATTAATAGATATGTTAGCTGGAATAAGCTAACAAATCCTTCTTAGTCTGGAAATTCTTCTGAATAGTGCTATCTGTCATTTAGACACCTAGAGATAACATTCCAGACATCTGTGATCTGAGAAAACTTAAGTAAATCAATGGAAGTCAGGCTAGAAATGGGCCTCTTTATGACTTTAGCTTAGACCAGAGGGAGAGCTTGAGATAGCCTGTTTTATTGCTTATCCATCTGGTGGTCTCCTTGGCAACAGCCAATTGTCATCTGAGAAGCTTAGAAAAAACTTCTATTGGATTTGGTTGGAGGGGCCCATCCTGAATCTAGCTATTCACAAAAGCTGATTCTAAAAATCAATGCTGTGAACACAATTCAAATATATTGAAACATAAAGTTAACATATAAAAACTTGAAGTTAATACATTTAAACACAGATAGCAAAAATATTTAGGCTTATAACTGGAAATACATGACAATAACATGCTGCAGGGGCTTGGCTGGTATCGTGGAGGTAGGGGAATATGGTGCACTGCTTCCCCCTTCTCCCACATTCCTGTGCGATGAATGATGACCCCAGACCCATCACGGTGGGTCCCGGGGCTAAGGTGGCAGCTTCTGGGTTTTGACCACAGTACTCCCTGCCTTTAGCTTGGCCCCGGGACCCTGATGGTGGATCCTGGCACTGGAGTGATGTTTCTTGTCATGCGGAGGAACGACAGCCCAGTGTGCGAGGAATGAGGGCCCCAGACCCATCGAGGTGGGTCCCGGGGATGGAGTGGCAGCTTATGGATCTTGGTCACAGTTCTCCCGGCCTTTAACTTGGCCCCGGGCCCTGACGGTGGGTTCCGGGGCAGGAGTTGCTGCTTCTTGGTGCAGTGGAACGACAGCGCATTGTGCGATGAATGATGGCCCCAGACCCATCACTGTGGGTCCCGGGGCTAAGGTGGCAGCTTCTAGGTTTTGGCCACAGGCCTCTCTGCCTTTAACTTGGTCCTGGGACCCTGACGGCGGGTCCGGGGCTGGAGTGGCTTCTTCTTGGTGTGGTGGAACGACAGCACAGTGTGCGATGAATGATGGACCCAGACCCATCGCGATGGGTCCCATGGATGGAGTGCCAGCTTCTGGATCTTGACCACAGCCCTCCATGCCTTTAACTTGGCCCCAAGACCCTGACGGTGGGTCCCGGGGCAGGAGTGGCTGCTTCTTGGTGTGGTGGAATGACAGAGCAGTGTGCGATGAATGACGGCCCCAGACTTATCACGGTGGGTCTCAGGGCTAGGGTGGCAGCTTCTAGGTTTTGGCCACAGCCCTCCCTGCCTGTAACTTGGCCCCAGGACCCTGGCAGTGGGTCCCAGGGCTGGAGTGGCTGCTTCTTGGTGCGGTGGAATGACAGCACAGTGTGCGATGAATGATGGACCCAGACCCATCACGGTGGGTCCCAGGGATGGAGTGGCAGCTTCTGGATCTCAGCCACATCCCTCCTTGCCTGTAACTTGGCCCCGGGAACCTGACGGCAGGTCCCGGGACTGGAGTGGCTGTTTCATGGTGCGGTGGAATGACAGCACAGTGTGCAAGGAATGATGACCCCAGACCCATCACGGTGCATTCCGGGGCTAAGGTGGAAGCTTCTAGGTTTTGGCCACAGCCCTCCCAGCCTGTAACTTGGCCCTGGGATCCTGATGGTGGGTCCTGGTGCTCGAGTGGCTGCTTCTTGTCATGCAGTATAATAAGTAGTTCCAGTTTCACTAACAGCAGCAGACATTGGTTGCTGGGGCAGGTAGGCAGGTGGTGTGGCATGAGCGCCAGTAAGGCTGACCAAGGAAGAGTTCAAGCTTTGCAACCTGGGCGGGCAGGCAGGACGCATGGCATAAGACACAGTAGGGCAGGCAGGCATGGGCACTGGGCAGGCTTCTAGCTAGATAACCTGGATGGGAAGACAGGCAGCATTGCATGAGAGTAGGAAGGGCAGGCAGGCTGGGAAATTTGCAGCAGGGAAATGCAAATCAAATAGTATAGCAAAGACTGTGCAGCGTGAGAGAGTGAGAGTCAGTCAGCATCACATAGGCAGGCTGAGATCATGTAGCTATCTATAGGCTGACTGGAAGGCTTACAGTTTGTTTCCTAATCCCACTCTGCATCCTGAGGTCAGTCAGATACGGTGGCTGAGGCCGTCTAGTATGAGAGAGAGAGAGAGAGAGAGAGAGAGAGACAAAGAGGCAGGACGGGTGCCAGGCATTGGGAGGGAGGGACAGCACCTCAGCAGCACAGGAGCAGTAGCCCTACCCAGATGGAGGAGGAGGAGCCCTGTCCCAAGATTGCCCCTGGCATGGGATGGTGTGTGCCACTGCACCATCACTCCTTGTCCAAGGGCAGCTCAGGGAATCCCAACAGCGGAAGGTTAACGTTCAGAAAGAGCAACTGCTCCACCAACTTGGCCCCCAGTCTCAGGCGGTGTAGTGCACATATGTCCCCCGCGATGGAAAACACCCTCTCGCTGGGGACACTGGTTGGTGGGCAGGACAGGATACCCTTGGCCACTTTGGTAAGGGCCGGCCACACGTTGGCCTTGCCGGCCCAGTAGGCCAAGGGATCGCTGCTGGGATCTATGTATGGCTCCTCCTCCAGATAGGTCTCCACTGCTGCTGAGGTGCCATCATACTCCCTCTGATAGCTCTGGGTGGGCACCACCTGCCCCACTGCCCTCAGCCATGCTGCTTGCCCTCTTGTGCACGGCCCCATGCTACCCAGAGTGGACAGAACAGAGGAGGAGCTGCTGGCAGTAGGGGTCCTGCTGTTGCTGCTGGTGCTGCTGCTACACCTAGGGCTGGAGGCAGGGATAGACCCAGATGGCTGGAAGGGGTTGCTGCTCCCACTCCCACCATCCCCAGGGGCATACCACTGCATGGCCCGCTCTGCCTGCCAGACCTTCTGGACCAGCGTAACCTTCTGTAGGCCATAGACCGCAGTCACACGTGCCATTCTGCCCTTGATCCTGGAGTCCAGCATGGTTGCCAGGACATATTCGTCCCGGTGCAGGAGCTCTTCGAGGCGTGCACTCAGGCCCGCCTTCAACTTCTGAGCTAGGTCTATCACCTCAGCGCACATTATCCTGCCCTGAGGGCCACGATACCGCCCCCCCCACCCCCAGAATCTCATCCAGGCTGCTGCAGAGACTATGCACCAGCAGGGTCACCTGACTGAGGGTGGCGGTGGAGCATTTAATGTCTCCATGATGCTCAGGAATGGTCTCAGGACAAAGACAGTTTGGGATATAATAATAATAATAATAATAATAATAATAATAATAATAATAATTATTATTATTATTATTATTATTATTATTTATTGGTCAAATTAAAATTTACAGACCAGGCGTGACAAAAGTCATTGCCTCAATTCAAAATATAAAAAGGAAATAAACAAAACCCCATATCTAACACTCATCTTAGCAGTATATATGCTTAACAGTGCTAGAAAAAAGGGGTTAAGTCATGAATCGAACAAATAACTAAAATATAATAACAATGGTTAGCATAACCTCTCAGTATTATTAAACAAATCTATTCCCAGCCAATTCCCAGGGGATACATATGTAAATATCATCATATTACCTCTATTCAGCAGATAATACTATACTTTGGAAGTCTAGGAAAGCAGCACGAGTCTTAACAGCTTTACACAGAAAATGAGCTACCTTCTCCAAAAATCCCCAATCCTGAGTAGGCATAAAGATCTGTAGCAAGTCCGAGTCAACTCGTCCTGGGTATTTATCTAGATAAGGTTGCAACAATTGATGTCTTAAGTCTGCATACAGGTTGCATTCGAACACAATATGAGCCAAGGTTTCAGTCTGCTCATAGTCAAACGGGCAGAGACATTCTTCCATAGGTATTTTCTCCACACGCCCCTCAAAGACCTTAGATGAGAAAACATTTAAACAAGCCTTAAATAGGCTCTGACCAAGAGCAGAGGGGAAATCTAGTTTCAAATAATGAGCCATGCCCCCCTCGGCGGGCAAAAGCTCCAGATAGTTCCCCAAAGAGTGTAGATTCCTAATCTGGACTATGTCTTCCTGCCGCGCTACATCTTTTGTACTTACTATGAGTTCAGTTTTAGCCACTCCCCCACCTTTTGAGGCAAAGTAATCTGCTGAAAAGCCCAAGTATGCAATTCTTTCCTTTATCTTGCCTCTCCAGGCAGATTGAAAACTGTCCTTTGCAAGACAGAGGAACAGTTCTATCTGGGGAGCCAATTCAGCTCTGATCCACAAGGAAAGAGCTATTTTAGATACTTTTGTTTCCCAGCTTGTTGTTCCAGTCTCCTGCCTATTAGCCACTAAGGGAGACCCGGTAGGCAAATGGAAAAGTTTGCGCAGAAGTGTAGACTGTAGCCTGTTGAGATTGCCTGATTGAATCGTGGCCCAAACTGCTGCGCCATGAAGTAATTGGGAAGTAACTTTAGCTTCCAGGACTCTCAAGGCCATTACCTCTCTCCCCATCCCTTTCCATTGGAAATAATTCACTATTGCTTGCCCTGTGCCCCTAGTCTTATTTGTTGTCACTTTGGCCTGCAAGGCCCAGTTACTGCCCTTATCCAGCATAATTCCCAGATATTGGAAGTTGTTTACTTGCTCTATCCTTTGCTGCCCAATTGTCCACGTGTATTGTTTCCTGCTCTTCCCAAAAAAACATTATTTTGGTTTTGCTATAGTTGATCTGGAGGTCTCTTTTGAAACAAAAGTTTTCAGCAGCTCTAAGCTTTTTCACCAATCCTATCCTCGTCTGAGATAGTAACACCACATCATCGGCGTACAGCAGGGCTCCAATTGCCCCAGTTGCCAGCCGCGGGGGAAGAAAATCATCAGAGGAGATTGTGGGAACCAGATCGTTTAAGTAATAGTTTAATAAGCTAGGGGCTAGCGTACATCCCGGCCTTACCCCAACTCGCACACGTATTTCAGATGTTAGTTCACTAGCTGAGGAATCAAATTTGACCTTTAATGTGTTATTTGTATGTAAAGCTCTAATCAATAAGTACAATCTTCTGTCCATCGTGGATGCTTCCATTTTTTTCCAAAGATGGTTACGGTTAATGGAATCAAAAGCAGCCTTTATATCAATAAATGCTGCAAACAATTTACCGTTCTGTCTAACATACTTCTCCACCAGATGTGTCAGAACCAGAACCTGGTCAACCGTTGAGCGCCCCCCTTGAAACCCTGCCTGTTCGATAGCCAAAATCCTCTCCTTTTGCAACCAGATTTCAAATTGTTTTGCCAGATATTTTGCATATAGTTTCCCTATAACTGATAATAGGATTATTGGCCTATAGTTTGCCACATCAGTTTTATCGCCTTTTTTATATATCGGTACTACTATAGCAGACCACCAGTTACTGGGTATAACACCCTCCTCATTAATCCTTGTAAATAGAACGGCCAAAAAGGGGGTCCACCAAACTTTCTCAGTTTTCAAAAGATTGGTAGGAATATAATCAGGCCCCGGTGCTTTGCCCGGCGACAAGTTCCCTATCATTTCCTCTATTTCACCTGAATCTACTGCCGGCCAACTAGGAGTGTCATGAATACTAGATAGAATATCTTGCTCCTGATGGTAGGCGAATTTTGACACCCATGTTTCTTTGGGGATAACAACTCTATTAAGTACCTTTCTACTCCCCATTGATCCATTCAATATTCTCCAAAAGCTCCAGGAGTCATCCTTCAAAGCAGCCTGGTACAAGGCCCAGTCCTGCTCGTCTTCATACTTTCTCTTCTTTTCTCTAGTCATTGCTTTGTATTCCTTTTTCTGATTTGGGTAAATCTCCAAAAAATCAGACATTTTCCCTTCTCTGTATCTGAAATACTTCTTCCTTAACTTCATTTTTGCTAATTTACACTCCTTATCATACCATCTACTGCTAGATGGTTTGATGAGATTATCCCCAGTCACACACTTCTTGGTGAGGAAACCAACACATCCATCTATCAGATCCTTGAAAGGGCCCAAGAAATACTTACCGCCCCCCCCTTGGACCAGCCGTAGTCAAGGACTTAACTGACAAAAGGTCCTTACCTCATTTGCTATTTCCTCATCCAGATGTTTTTATGAAAGTAAAGTTTTGGGGCCAAATGGGAATTACCAGGCTCACTATTAGAGTTAGTTGCCAGTCCTTCATTGTCAGTAGGGTGAATCACCAAAGGGAGGTGAATCACTCAGAAGGCAGCCCCCCACCTGGAAGCTGTTTGCTAAATGCAAAAGATTGCGGGTCATAATAAAATAATCTACTATGCTTACTCCTATATGTGAAAGAAACATGAGTTCCCCTTCCCTATCTCCTTTAGTAGAGCCATTTAATATAAACAAGTCCAAATTTAATACCAAATTTGCCAATGCAGGGCCCGAACTATTTATTTTTATATTTTTATATTGTCTTTCTAGCAGGGGAGGGGGGTTTGGCCTACCTGCCAGGGTTGAGAACTGAAGAAGTGCATCATTATCCTTGCCAATCCTGGCATTAAAATCTCCTGTAATAATCAGGTCGGCAGATGGTGCCTTTGTTCTTAAATCCTGTAAAAAGGTTTCTAGTCTAGTCCAATAGTATCCCTGAAATGAACTGACATTAGCAGATGGAATATAAACTGCTACCAAAATAAATTTAATATCCTGGTAGCCAATATCTATGCATAGGGCTATCGGGGGAAGAGATTTAATCTTACCTGCCCTAAATTGGGCTTTAAGTGATATCAAACAAGCTATACCCCCTTTGGCTCTTCCTTTTCCTGCCTTAATTGCTGGTATTTCAAAAGTCTGATAACCGTCCATCTCTATCGAGTCCTTAGTCCACATTTCCAGCTATACCATTATCTAGAAACGCAGCAAGAAATCTCAAAATTCTATATCCCTATGCTTTGACCACCACCCCGCAATGATCCAAGAGCATATTTAGTTGTTATAAAGTGGGGGGAAAGGGTCAGCCTCTTGTCAGGTCACACATAACGGGCGCTCAATAGGTTGGTGCATCCCAGCCTCCCGAAAAGAATTCATTTGGGGAACTAATAATCCATCTGATATTATTCCTTCCCCTTCTAAAGGCCCCAGGGGTGCTAACTGCTGGTTACCCTCATCTTGCTTTACAAAGTCCTGATCCTCCATTTCAGATACCTTTTCACAGGTATCAGATGTCACCTTTCCCATTCTTTTACAACCTTCCTGGACCAAACGCCCATCTCTTAGGCTAGTTGGAGGAACAGGCCCAGAGCTACCCTGGGACCCTAATTCCACCACCATCCTTACTCCAGGGGAGCCCTGACTATTCTTCAGGGGCCCCATTGACTTAGCCAGAACTACTCTTGGTGGGCAGAAGTCCTCTTATTAGCAGATCTACTTACCCTAGAGGTTGTAACCACCCCAATATTCCCCACCCGCAAGGAGCAAAAAGGCCTTTGCAAGGTGGGTCCACCAGGGGTTTGAGCCCCTAAGGCTTTCCCATGGGACCTTCCAACACTATTTGTCGCTTGTACATTCACTGTTTCTGTTGGATTCTTCTCCAGGTCAGTACTAGATCTGACCTGGGCCAAGCCCTGTGGTTCACCACCTAGGGGCTGCATATCCATATTAATGTAAACTTCACTAACCACAACCCCACATGTGTGGAGCAAGCCCCCATCCTGTAGCAATCTCTGTATCCATTGAGCTGATCTAAAATGCACTACTATATGATGGCCAGAAGGACCCCTGGCCAGAGATTGAAAATATCTAATTTGCCACTTAGGGAAACTCCAGCGGAGAATATTCCCCAAGTGTGTATGAATCATATCTATACTATGCCAATTTGGTAAATATCCATTTGGCAATGGAATGGCCTTTATGGCAATGGCAGTTCTATTTACCTGGACTTTCTCATGACTAAACTTGGCTGAGCAGTATTGGCGCTTGTTGTTCGGATTACCCTGGCTGCCCTTACTTGAGTCCCTGCCCCTATAATCCTCCTTTACTTCCTCACTCCCCAAGTGGGAATCTTCATTCTGGGAATTCCGAGATCCAGTTGGTAGGTTATCAAAGGTCCTGGCATTTATTTGGGATGTTTGTTTAGCCAATTCTTTTTTTGTATCTGTCAGTTCTCACATAATTACCTTCAGCTGAGCTGTTTGGGCATTCAAAATCTTAGTTATTATTATTATTATTATTATCAAAAAACATTTATATAGCACCAGCAGTGTACCTGGCACTTTACAAAGTAATAAAATAGACACGGTCCCTGCCCCTAGGGCTTACAATCTGAGAGACAGGAGCTGGGGGAGAGACTTAGGAAGGGGAACAGAGGGAGAGACAAGGGGTCTAACATTCATGAAGATGCGAGGTCTCAAGTGCACGTACTTGGCTTGGTTACGATGAGAACAGTTATGCTGTTTAACTGGTTACAAAGATGTTTTATTGACTCCCCAATGAGTACCCATTGAGGGAGTATGAACATTGAGTACCCATAATGTCCCAGCTAACCTTTCCCGATGAATCTTTCCCACTATTATATCCCCTCTGAGCTTGGGGCGATAAAGTTCGTGACAAATAATTTATGGAGACATCTGTCTCCAAATCGGTGCCTGAGAATGGCTCGTCTGCTGACTCACTGAGTTCAGACACTCTAGGGGAACAAGCTGTCCCTGCCATGAGTTCCATGTGGTCTGCATTGCCCCCTTGTCTTCTAAAAGGGGGCTCTAGAAGAGAGCCCCCATTATCAGAAGTTGGAGGCAACACACAAAAGGAAGTATCAGTATGTTCCTGGGGGATATCTTTTAAATGGGTGCCTAAAGCTTGCAAATCTAAATCTCATAGATCTTTCCCAGGAACAATCCTGGGACAAGGAGACAGCTAAGCTGTCTGTCCCGAACCTGTGCTCTCGTCATCATACCTTGTGACTTCCTTCTTCTAGTCATAGCCTTCATCCTGGGAGTTTGCAAGGCAGCTTACCACCCACCAACCAACCAACCAAAACCTCTTCAGAGGGAGCTAGAACTTATAACACAATAATAAAATTCTGCAGAAAAATAATGCTCCCGGCCTTCCAGCCACCCTCCTACAAAAGTAACAAAACTACCCACCCAAAAAGACAAAATATATACCTCACTTTCTATGTTATCAGACCCAGCGACCTCTGCGGTCCCCGAGGGTCCCCAAAAGGCTACACCCTTTGACCGTGACCCTTCGGCTTGTGGCCTGCAGTGAAGCCGCAGATGGAGTCCTAATATAGCCGTGTGTCAGCTTCCGGGAGTGCACAGGTGGATGGTGGAGGGGAGGAGGGGAGAAACAAAGTCCCGAGTTGTGTAATCCCCTGCTCCCTGCACTCTCAGACTGTTTCCGTTCTTTCCTGCAAAGATGCAGGAGCCCCCCAACAAGTGAGGGAGCTAGGGAGCTGGCCAGGAAGAGACAGAAGCGGTGACAGACAGCACAGATGGCAAGTCTCTTCCCAGTTAGCAGCCGCAGGTGGGATCCTAATGTAGTCGCGGGTCAGCTTCCGGGAGTGCACAGGTGGATGGTGGAGGGGAGGAGGGGAGAAGCAAAGTCCCAAGGTGTGTAATCCCCTGTTCCCTGCACTCTCAGACTGTCCCCGTTCTTTCCTGCAAGGATGCAGGAGCCCCCCAACAAGCGAGGGAGCTAGGGAGCTGCCCTGGGTGAGACAGAAGCGGTGACAGACAGCACAGATGGCAAGTCTCTTCCCAGTTTGGGATATAAAATCCCATTCCTCCTCGTTGTACCCTAGAGGTGCCTCAGTGTCTGTCTCCAGTTCCAGCTGATGCAAGGTGGCTTTCTGTTCAAGAAACCGCTCAAGCATCAGGAAGGTGGAATTCCACCGGGTGGAGACATCCTGGATAACGGTGTGCACCGGGGACCCTTTATCGGCCTGCTTCTCCCGGAGGAGCTCGCTGCCCTTCACGCTGTGGTTGAAGAAGCCCTCCAGCTTCCTCCCCCGCTCGACCAGGGAGCTAAGGGTGCCTAGCCCAATCTCTTTCTCCCCCAAGCCCACAGCGTCCTTCACCATGAGATGGAGGGTGTGTGCGGCGCAAGGAATGCTCGTGAAGCCTCTGTCACGGGTGCCTTAAGGATATTGACCACGTTGTCCGTGACCACACACCCCTTGGTGAAGGTTGCGCCTGGCACGACCCACTCCCTCACCATGGTGGCCAGGGCTGCCTCAAGGTTCCTCACAGTATGGGAGCTGTTCATAACTTGGGCCTGAAGCAGGGCCCACCTATACCCTGCTTCAGGTCCCCTCCTGTCACTGCCAAGCACTGCCTCTGCGTCCTGCCACCAGTGTGCCATCACCATCAGGTAGGCATGCTGGGAATTTCTGATGGACCAGAGGTCCATCGTGAAGTGGACCGATGCCCCCCCAGCCCATCCAGGGCAATCATCTCAGCAACCAGGCACTTACTTTTCTCCTGGAAGCCTGTGCCATGGCACCCTGCCGATGACCTTAACACATCGCCCCACCCCATCTCCTTCATGGTGGGCTGACGGCGCTGCTGGGGAGGGTCCTGCTGTTGTTCTGCCCTCATACTGCTCCTGCTGGTAGAGGCAGCAGCAGTTGGTGCAGGACGCTGGCCCCCTGAATGGGCCGGGTGACTGGCTGCTGGAGTCGGTAACCCGCTGGCATCCACTTTGCCTGCCTTCCCGCTCAGCAACACAGCACTGTGGCAGGCCTTGAGGTGTCTGGTCATTGCTCTTGTGCCAAGGTTGGCAAGCACCTGCCCGCACTTCACCACCTTTTCCCACAGCGTGCACTGCACCTCTCTGGGATCATCTTCCCGCACCTGCTTAAAATTATCCCAGAAAGAGGATTTTTCACCCCTCTCCTGCCTTCTTGCCTGCCCCAGTGGACACACTGCTGCAAGCGCTGCTGGCAGGGGGAGAAATTTGTGGCACTGGAAGTGGTGACACAGCTATAGGAGGAGGGTCAGAAATCACCTCAGGTACAGAGATCTCCTCTGCGGCACTAGTGTCACTGGCTGCCTCTTCCTCACTATCTGCGATCACGGTGATGACCCCTGAAGGCGAGTACTGTGACCCAGAAGCTAGACTTCCCATGCCCACCATGCTGCTGGCACTCTCCCTGTGCCCCCCTCTGTAGATGCTTGTACTGCTGCTGATGCTGCTGCTGCTCCTCTCCCTAGTACTGACAGTGCCTGGGGATTGGGCCCTGCCTCTAGCAGCCGGGGTGGGATCCACCAGCTCTGGACTGCTTGGGATTGCCTCGACTGTGTGGGACATTGGTGACCCTGGAGGAACATCGGAAGCAGCCCCAGCACCTGCTCCAGCACCACCCACAGCAGAGACAGATGCAGCCTGAGCCTCAAGTCCTGCAGGCCTTCCAGTGCCCTGTGTGTCAGTGAAGGGCACTGCCAGGAGGCGATGCAGAGCAGCCTGTTGTCCTAAAGCAGACCTGCTAATTTTTCGGGGGGTGATGAGCTCTGCCTCTGCCTCTGGCTACTGCTACTGCCTGTTGCCGCTCCCTGTGCACGGCCCTGCCTGTCTCTGGCATGTTCCCTATTGCCTCCCCTACGGGCAGCAGATCGGCCTCTCCTTCCCTTCTCCATTTCTCCTACCAAAATAATGTTTTTCTATATACATAAAGTGGTTTTTAAAAAAATGTTTTTATCTAATATTATATATATCTATATATTATCTACACTAAATGTAACTACTATTAACTAATAACTATTATATTTCTAATGCTATAAACTAAATGGATTAAGTAGCTCCTACAAACCCTAAAGCTGAATCACTAAACGCTATCTCTATCAGTAAACTAACTCCTACTATCTCAAACCTAAAATCTATCTATCTAGTATCTATCTATCTATATATGGGATGGGGGCTGGGGGGTAATCTCAAAAACAACACAAGGGGTACAAAACTGAAATGAAACCTAAATCAATCTAATAATAATCCTATTCTAAATGAATAAAAAAACAGGGGAAGGGAAGGGAATCAGGGATGGAATATGGGAGACGGAAAGGATTCAATGGAGGGGGGAGGGAGGAAGGAAGGAAGATTGAACACAGGGAACACAGGGACGGATAAAAACAAAAAATAGCAAGTAAACCTATCTAAGCTAAGCTAAATAAATGAGAATATGGAGGTAGATGGGTTGGATGGGTGAAATAGGAGGAGGATGGCAATGGATTGGGGAGATGGAAAATGCTGGGTGAAGGAGCCTTCTGGAACGCCTGCTGTTCAGGAACAGTGACTAGCTCAGAAGGTATTGGGAAGGGGGGCGGCAGACAGTTTTGTTTCTTGCTGCGCCCACCTCACAGCAAGCCCCATTGGCTCTGTGCAGCCTAGCCTGTGGCCAATTGCAGACTGCCAAGCCAGTGGTCTTAGGCGAAAAAGGATGGTGATACGGCAGGCTGGCTGCTACTCCAAGCCACTCTCCACCCTCCATCCCTGGTGCCTGGAAGTCTGCTCCTAGCTGAGTCAGATTACTTCCCACTCCCTGCTATGTTGGTCTTCCAGTGACCTGACAGTAGACCACATTTTAGCCTCCCGAACTCAACCGAACATGATCCGAACTGACCGAAGTGTTCGGTCATTTCGAAATTCGGAATTCTGTTTGGTTTGGTAGGTTCGGGTTTGGGTTCGGGTTCGGACGTCCGAACAGGCCGAGTTCAGGCCGAACACCAAACTTCCGAACCGCATTCGCCCATCCCTAATTTGAACCCTGGTTTGCCAAATTGCTAACCAACATCTTTATCACCTATAAAGTTCTTAATAACCTTGCTTCCCCCTACCTCTCTGCTAATTTCCCTCCGTACTCCAGTACGTAAACTTCGCTCCTCCTCTGTCCCCTCACTCACCCTCTGTAAGGCGCGTGGTCCTTAGGGGGGGGTCGATCGCACAGTAGACCCCCCCGGCAAAACAACACGGTGCCGCCGGATGCCCTGCCCCCGCCCCCAGCAGAACTCCGACCACTGGAATCACCGTCACGGCCGAGAGCGGAGGCACGCTCACGGACCATGCCCCCCACGCAGGCTGACATCAAGGGAAACCCTCAGGCCTCGACAGCCACACAGCTCCAGGAAGTCGTGCGCCGGCCACACCCCCAGGGCCAGCGCGCAGAGACAGAGGTGCTGGTGATTGCTAAGAGACCGGCCCCCTGTTGATTGCTTTTGAGTGCCTTGACAAAAGTGGTGACTGAGCGTGTTTGGAGAACGAGTGGACCTTCCCTTCCCGAGACCTGAGAACTGTAGAGTGTGAGAGTGCAGCAGCGTGTGAGTGTGTTTCCCTTGAGTGTTTTCTCCCGTCCCTGGGTAATCCTTCTCCCCGGTGCGAGTGCCCCTTTTGCCCCCTGCCCTTCGGGGTTCCCCCTCCCTGGCCCCGCGCACAAGACCTCACTTGCTCCCCTTCTCCCCCCTTTTTACCCCCTGACATATGTGAGAATCGAGTGGCAGGGTGTACCACGGTTTCCTGGTTGTTGCTTGCCCTATCATGATAGGGGTCAGTTCTCTTTAATTAGAAGTAATGACCCACACACTATCCTGACGGGCATTCTTTCTGCAGGGCGCGTGCCCCCAACCCTGGACTTAAGACCGTGGTCGTGAGTGAACTTGTGTGTGTGTATTCCATCTCCCCCTACCCCGGTCACAAATCACCAGCCCTTATTTGGCCCTACCCCGGGCTTGAGTAATATGGATATAGTGAGCGAAATTAAACAATTAATCCATTCAGTGCAATCTCTGTCTATGGAGGTCAAGGACCTTAAGGCCAAGCAGGGCGAGATTGCTACGGCAGTGACCCAGATTCAAGGGGCGGCTGCCCCCGTGCCACCCCCTCCAGTAGTAGCGGCACCCCCAGCTCCCCTTGGGGCTACCCCCCGGGAGCCCAAGGCCCCCCAGGTGGAGAAGTTCCTAGGGGATAGGCGAATGTTCCAGGGATTTATGGCCCTGTGTCGCCTTATGTTCACCCTGCAGCCTAACACCTATAGCTCTGATAAAATTAAGGTGGCCTTTATTATCGGGAATTTAGGGGGTACCGCCCTGGAATGGGCTACGACATTGTTAAAAGGAAATAGCCCCCTCTTGGAGGCCTATGAGGATTTTGTAAAGGAATTTACCTTTTTGTTAGATCACCCCTACTGCACCCAAGATGCGGAGACCTTAATTATGTCCCTCCGACAGAGTAAGGGGAACATGTTGGACTATGTTACTCGATTCCAACAGCTATCCTTAGAATTGCACTGGCCCAACAACGTATTAAGGGTGATGTTCCATAAGGGTTTGTGTGATGAAATTAAGGACCAGCTCACCCTCGTGGCCCTCCCAGAGACCTGGGAGGCTATCACTCATTTAGCAATACAAATTGAGGAAAGGTTGACTGAGCGTAGAAGGGAACGATGCCAAGATACGAGAACCATCCCTAGTAAACTCTTTCCGCTTCCAGGAATCCCCAAAAGCCCTGAGGCCGAGCCCAAGCAGCTGGGGGCTTCCCAGGGCCCATTAATGAAGGAAGAGCGCGAGCGCCATCGTGTCTCGCGTTCATGCTTCTATTGTGGAGAACCTTAGCATTTTATAGGTGAATGTCCTGCCTTGCCGCCACACCCGCGAGACCTGGGAAATGCCCGGAACTGAGACGGACCGGGGCCGTTTCAGTTCTGAGCCATTCCACAAACCCCGTTAGGAGCCTTAATGGCGACTCCCATTTTCAGGTTCCTGTTACCCTCTCCACGTCCCCCCGGAGCTCCTTGGTAACTTGGGCCCTTATAGACTCAGGGGTGTCGAGAAATTTTATGGACATGGAGTTCGCCCATGCCCAGGGTTTCCGTACCCAGGCCAAGAATATCCCAGAGTCCATCCACTCCATTGATGGATCCCCATTGGTTTCAGGGCCCATAATGACCACCACCTCCCCGGTGCACTGCGACATTGGGCAGCACACCAAACTTATTTCCTTTGACCTCGTATATACCCCCCTCTTCTGTGTAGTCTTAGGAGCCTCGTGGCTACAAGCCCACGACCCCCACATTGTCTGGTCCACAAAAACAATTCAATTCTTGGCCCCCCATTGTGCACAAGGGTGCCTGCAGTCGGGCATGCAGGCGCAGGGCTGTGCCACCCTAAATACTCCTCTGTCAATAGAGACCGAGAATCCGGAACCTATCCCGGAGGAGTACCATGACTTCCAGGGTGTCTTTAGCAAGACACGGGCACTAGAACTTCCCCCTCACCGCCCGTACGACTGCCCCATTGAACTCCTCCTGGAGACCGAGCCCCCCTTTGGATGAATCTACGCCTTGGCGGAGCCCGAGCTGCAAGCCCTACGACAGTACTTGGAAGATAGTCTCCATCAGGGATTCATCTGCCACTTGAATTCCCCTGCCGGGGCTCCTATCTTTTTTGTCGCCAAGAAGGATGGGGAGTTTCGGCCCTGCGTCGATTTCCGGGGCCTCAATAGTATCACCATCAAGAATCGCTACCCACTATCCCTCATCCCCGAACTCCTGGACCACCTGCAAGGGGCCCAGGTGTTTACGAAGCTCGACTTACGGGGTGCTTATAACCTGCTTCGGGTCCGAGCCGGAGACGAGTGGAAGATGGCCTTCCGTACACGCTACGGATTATTCGAATATCGTGTAATGCCATTTGGGCTCGTGAATTGGCCAGCGAACTTTCAACATTTTATCAATGATATCTTTCGAGACATCCTGGATGTGTACGTTATCACCTATCTAGATGATATCCTTATTTATTAGTCCATGAAGAAACAACATGTGCAACACGTCCGAGAAGTTCTACGGTGCCTGCGCGTCCACAGGCTCTATAGTAAAAGAGAGAAGTGTCTGATTCACATCTCGTCGGTTAGTTTTTTAGGATTTATCATTAGCCCCACGGGGATTATGATGGATCCGCAGAAGGTCGAGGCACTACGAAAATGGCCACCACCCAAGACGGTAAAAGCCTTGGAATGCTTCTTGGGGAGTACGAACTATTACCGACAATACATTCCCCACTATGCCAAGATTACAACCCCACTTACACAACTACTGAAGAAGAATGCCCTTTATCAATGGGGAACAGACCAACAATTTAGTTTTGAGTTTCTAAAGAAGGCTTTTACGTCCGCACCCTTACTTCAACATCCAGATTTCACCCAGCCATTTTTTGTAGAAGCGGACGCATCCGGACAAGCTATAGGAGCCATTTTACTCCAAGCCCCCCTAGCCACGGAGAAGTTACTGCCTTGTGCGTATTATTCGCGGCAGTTGATGCCGGCTGAACGAAACTATAACATCCTGGATTGCGAGCTCCTTGCGATCAAGGTGGCTTTCGAAGTGTGGCGCCACTACCTCCAAGGTGCGAACCATCCGGTCACAGTAATCACTGACCACAAGAACCTTACCTTCTTGCAAACTGCCCACATCTCTAATGCCCGCCATGCACGATGGACTTTGTTCTTCATTCGTTTTGATTTCCAGATTAAATATCGACCAGGATGATTGCAAGTGCTAGCTGATGCCTTATCTCACTACTACGAGGAACGTCCGGGTCAGCTAGTGGCTCAGGGCCACATCCTCCCCGCAAAAACTTTGGCGGCCACCTTTTTGTCCCTTGTGGCTCTTCGTGATGCTTCTGCATGAGAACTCCCCGTAGGAGAGGATCCCGAAATAAACATCCAAGATGGGATCCACCGTCGGAAAGGACTTATTGTAGTACCCCCTTCATGTCGAGCCCAGGTCCTCTGGGCGCACCACGAAGCACCGACAGCAGGTCACCCCGGAGTCGAGCGAACACAGCAATTGATCCACAGGACCTTTTGGTGGCCGTCATGGACCCGGGATATTGAACAGCATGTGACTAGCTGTGCCACGTGCACCCAAACTAAGGTCCCTCGCCAGAAGCCTCAAGGCCTTCTGCAACTACGTCCAGTACCTGCGGGACCGTGGCAGCGGGTGGGCTTGGATTTCATTGTGGAACTTCCTCCCTCCTGCCAATATACCACCATCTTAGTGGTAGTGGACCATTTCTCCAAGATGGGCCACTTTATTGCCTGTAAGGGCCTACCCACCGCGAAGAAAACAGCCTTGTTGTTTGTAAGCCACGTTCTTAAGCTCCACGGAGTCCCTAAGGAAATGGTGAGCGATCAGGGGACGCAATTTACCTCTCGATTTTGGAGAGCCCTGTTTCAAGCCCTTCAAGTGACACTAAGTCCTACGACTGCGTATCACCCGCAAGCCAACGGTCAAGTGGAACGACTCAACCAAAATCTGGAGCAATATCTTCGTTGTTATGTTAACTATCTACAAGACGATTGGTACCGATGGCTCCCCTTGTCAGAGTTTACCTATAATAACACCCCCAATGCGTCCCTTGGAAACTCTCCCTTTTATGTAACTTATGGCTATCACCCACAAATCGGGTCAATAGAAGTCCCCTCGCTCTTGGTACTGGCTGCAGGAGCCCTTGTGCAACAAATCCATGAGGCTCAAACCCTAGCAAAACGTGTCCTTCAGGAGGTCCGACAGCAATATAAAGCCCAAGCTGACAAACATCGACAGGACACACCACCCCTTAACTCCGGGGATCTCGTCTGGGTTGATCGGCGACACTACCCCTCCTCACGTCCCTCGGCCAAATTAGCAGCCAAATTTATAGGTCCCTATCCGGTGCTGCGCTGCATTAACAATGCTACGTACACGGTCCAGCTCCCACCACATGTACGTATCCACCCCACCTTTCATATTTCTCTCCTCAAGAAGGCCGATGCCTGCCGGCCCCTGCAGGCGACCCCTCCTCCTGGGCCTGTTTCGCGGACTCCCATGGGGCCCGAATTTGAGGTACGGGCTATATTGGACTTCTGGGTACTCTGCAGTAGGCTCTACTATCTTGTTGACTGGGTGGACTATGGCCCTGATGAGTGCTCTTGGGAGCCCGCTACACAAGTCTCTGTGCCCCGCCTAGTGCGCGCGTTTCATTTGCGCCACCCTGGTCACCCTGGGCTGTCTCAGACCTCCTTTCGGCGGCCTTGAGGGGGGGTATTGTAAGGCGCGTGGTCCTTACGGGGGGGTTGATCGCACAGTAGACGCCCCCGGCAAAATGACATGGCGCCGCCGGATGCCCTGACCCCACCCCCAGCAGAACTCCAACCCTGGGAATCCCCGTCACCGCCGAGAGCGGAGGCACGCTCACCGGCCATGGCCCCGATGCGGGCTGACATCGGGGGAAACCCTCAGGCCTCAACAGGCCCCGTAGCTCCAGGAGTTCATGCGCCAGCCACACCCCCAGGGCCGGCGCACATTCTGGGATAGCCCCTGCCCCTGCTACAGCATTCAGAATGCCTCAGGGGACGTACAGGGGTGGGGCTCACAGTACATAAGCCAGCACCGCAGAGACAGCGGTGCTGGTGATTGCTAAGAGACCGGCCCCCTGTTGATTGCTTTTGAGTGCCTTGACAAAAGTGGTGACTGAGCGTGTTTGGAGAATGAGTGGACCTTCCCTTCCCGAGACCTGAAAACCGCAGAGTGTGAGAGTGCAGCAGCGCGTGAGTTTGTTTCCCTTGAGTGTTTTCTCCCCTCCCTGGGTAATCCTTCTCCCCGGTGCGAGTGCCCCTTTTGCCCCCTGCCCTTTGGGGTTCCCCCTCCCTGGCCCCGCGCACAAGACCTCACTTGCTTCCCTTCTCCCCCCTTTTTACCCCCTGGCATATGTGAGAATCGAGTGGCAGGGTGTACCACGGTTTCCTGGTTGTCGCTAACCCTATGATGATAGGGGTCAGTTCTCTTTAATTAGAGGTAACGACCCACACACTATCCTGACAGGCATTCTTTCTGCAGGGCACGTGCCCCCAACCCCGAACTTGAGACCGTGGTCGCGAGTGAACTCGTGTGTGTGTATTCCATCTCCCCCTACTCCGGTCACACCCTTCCACACCTCCCCTGATCCTGTAACCAACTTTGTCCCTTCTCCCTAGCTGCCGGCCTGGAACTCCCTACTTGCCAATATCCACCTCGCCCCCTCCCTTCATATCTTCAAATCCCTCCTCAAGACCCACCTCTTCCACTCTGCCCTCCCTGACTCCTTGCTCCCCTCACCTAACTGCTGCTGATACCTTCCATCCAGTACAGTCTGTTACCTGAGGTCTGTGTACTTATATCCTCACCACACGGACCAGCCAGCTATCATTCTTGATATACCAAGCCAAGCATGTGCACCTGGGACCTTACATCTTCATGAGTGTTACACTCCTTGTCTCTCCCTCTGTTCCCCTTCCTTCGTCTCCCCCCCTCCCATCTTTCAGATTGTAAACCCTAAGGCAGGGACCATGTCTATTCTATTACTTTGTAAAGCATCAGATACATTGCTGCCACTATATAAATGCTTCCTAATAATAATAATAATAATAATAATAATAATAATAATAATAATAATAATAATAATAAATCAAGTAGGCTACACTGCCTCTGCAACTAACTTTGAGGAACCATTTGTAGTCTTCAAAGTGATGGTAAGTATTCCTCAGCTGGTCCACAAAAGTAGCTGCAGCTGCTGCAGGATCACAAACATCTCCAGAGTGAGGGAGGGGATGGAGGATGACCATAACCTGTGTGGTAGCTGCTATGACAGTGACAGAATCTGAAGCTGCCTGCTAATGGCAACTGTGACCAGTTAGCTGTGAGCATGGGTGGTTTCAAAGGAGCAAGGCTTGGGTGGGTGGGTGGGTGGGAGGGGCATGGCTTCTGAGTGCCAGCCAATCAGAGTGAAAAAAGACACAATGCTAACGCCACTTTAACACTGCTTTAACATTTCTTGTGCATGTTGCAGGGATGCATAGGGCACCAATACAGTCCTGTAACATGCATAGGAAATGTTAAAGTGGAGTTACCGTTAGGTCTGTTTTCACCCTCAGGTGGACTGAGCAGGTATGGATTATAATGGGCAGTGTGGCTACTGGCTACTGCAGCAGCTGCCTTGCACTCCCCCTGTCACAGAGGGGGAAGCATACAGGGCTGGCCTTTGAAACTGACATGTCCTGGGTGTGTGCACTGGGGAATTGGCTCTCCAATGCTAGTAGTCAACTCCTGTGACTTGCAAAGACTGTGTCCCCCTCCCAGAGTTGCTATGAGCAGGGGAACTGTCTGCTGGTGTAGGTGGCCGAGCCCCAATTCATACTGGCAGAGGATGTATGGGCACCCATTGCCACACATTTTTTTGGCTTCTCTCACACAGGGCACTCCGGATTTTTCAGCAGTGCCCTGTGAGTGGCTATGAGTGGGTGCTGCATGGCTCACGGGAACATGCATCCCCCTGCTCCACCTTCAGATGGGTGTTTGGATGAGTGGTTACTGGTGGCCATGCATGGTAGCATCTCAATTGAAAATACCCCATGTACTGAACTACAGATGTCTCTAGTGGGTGTACAGTGGTTCGTTATAAGTTTTGACATATGACAGTGCTCCATAGGTCTAAAATGTTTGGGTACTGGTGCATGAGAAGACACTGCCTCCCAGTGGAGCAGAGCCTTCAATGATTGCTCTTCCCTGTTGTTTTCTTGGATTAATTTCAGCCCAACCTGCTTTAGCAAGGGAGGCTTGCATGAAGAAAAAGTGTAACACCAATCTCTGTTTCAGGGGGGAAACTGTTATATCAACAGGGAGTGCGTATCTGCACTTGATAACACATAGGAAAAGAAATATTCTGGATTGATTCATTCTACTTATCTCAGCATCACTGCTTGGAAAGGTGTTACATCTCTTTAAAATTAAATCAATACTTCAAGTTATATAAACTTCAGGCACCAAATAAATTAAACCCAACTCAGGAGGGAACTGGTGGGCTAGAAATAATCAATCAATAAAACTTGATCACGTGGCTTCAAATCCAGCTTGACTTGTTTGTGACTTGTTATAACCATTATTAGTAAGGTAGGAATTGTAGTGCTGGATCAGACCACTGGTCCTTCTCATTCAGTCTCCCCTTTGATAAAGGTCAGTATTCACAGCTTCAGAGAAAGGTGCAAAAGAAAGTCTGAGGTAGGGAAATACAGAATTACCAGCCACAGGCAAAGTTTCTTCCTGATGCCTGTTAATTAGTGGCTGGCTTGTGCCCTGAAGCAGGAAGGTTTATATCCCTTCCAGAACTCTTTTTTATTTTAAAAGTTTTGGTATTGTGTCTGAATGTTCTCATTATCCACATAAATGTCGAACTTGCTTTTGAAACTGCTAAGCTGTGGACCTCTATGAGCTAGATTTTCAAATGACTTCAACATACAAATTGGGACCCCCATTTTCAAAAGAACTCTGCTCCCATTCATTTGGCAAGGCTGAGTTCTTCTGCAAACCTGGCTATAGGTGTCAGTTTGGAAATGGCTGGGCACTCAATGCTTTTGGAAGTCTGCCCCTTATTTCAGTGCCAACGTGGGAGATGAGATCCTGTGGAAATCTTGCCTTGACTTTGGGTGTCATGCACTTGGCATTCTTGTCCTGAGCTCCTTTTAAAGTTTGAAAGCTTCTTTGAAAGTTACGATCCTGCAGCAATGAGCTCCACAGATTAATTGAACTTGTGTGACAAAGAGAGTTTCTTTTATCAGTTTTATGTTTGTTAGCTTGTATAGCATTGCTCTTAGTCTTTTGATGGAAAAGGGTTGAATGAAGGGTCCTAATCTATCTGCCTTCTCTCATTATTTTCACTACCAGTTTAGTTTCCCCCTCTATCCATCTCCCCCATAAAGAAAACAGTGCCCATGTTTTTTTAATCTTTCTATCGTAAGCAGTTTGGGATTTGATAGCAGTGTGCTCCCCTAATGTCATTGCAGCCAAGTGAACTTTGTCATGCTTCCAGCCTGATGATGGTAATAATTATAATAATGCAATAGAGCAAGTTTAACATTCCGCAGTGGAATCGTTGATATGATTTTAATACAAATCGCTTCGCCGACAGCCAGCTGGCATGTCTAACAGGTTTAAACAAAATAATAATGGATAACTCTTGCTTTGATGTGTGGGCCAAAGTGGCAATTCCATCACAAGATAGTGGAACTTGACCTACTTGCATCTCTATCTGCAATGTCCATTCCTCTTCCCATGTCACTTCATTTCTAGCCTTGCCTGCTCTGTCAAGCCCCGAATGCACATGGTAGTCAGTGGCTGTCACAGGCACTCTCCCTTTCTTTCATCACTGTTTGGAAAGCCCATTTCAATAAAATATTGCTGTTATAGAGCTGTCATTTCTTCCCTCCAACAAATCTCACTGCTGCAGAGCATCTGGAAGTTACTAGTGCCAATGCTGTTCCATGTCCTGTCAATTGACTTCAAGGATGCGAACCATCCTCAGTCTCCAATAGAAGCCAGGCACAGGATGTAGCGATCTTGCAAAAACAAATGTTTTCCCACATTAATTTCTCTGAGGTGCATTTTCCCTTCCCCAGATAATAGATAACGAACAGCCAGCACTCTTCCTGCCTCTGTAGAGTGAATACCCTGGGTATTTTCAGATGTGACACCCACACCTGTGGTCATGCTTACCCCAGCGTGGCCATGGGTGAGGGTGCCACATCTGCTCCCGCTCCACCAGAGGATCCCGCCAGATGTTTACCGTGGACAGGAGCAGAAGTAACCCCGGACCATGGCAGGGCTAACACAGGATGTGTGCTGGGCTCCCAACCACTGCACATCCCATCTTAAGCCCTGCCACCACGGTCTGCGGTAGGTGTCCCCGTACCATGTTAGAATGGGCCATCACATTTGATGGCCCGCTCCACCTAACCCATTCTGGGTGGGCGGGGTGGCCTCATAAGCCACCACACCTTCCCCTCAGGAAGGAGGCAGGGCTGCACTGGGGAGTGTGGGGGAGGGGCTTTGCGGATCCATGTAGACACTTCCCCTGCACTCTTCCTGCACCATCCCCAGCTGCCTGGATGTTTGTTCGGTGACTGGGCAGACCCCTGCTTGGGATGAGAGGACTCATCCCAGGGTGGGTTTAAGTGTGGTGGCTTAATGAGTCGTCATGTGTTAAAATACCCCTGTTTGGGACGTACTATTTCCTCTGACACCACTGATGCACTGAGATCTGCACTCAGAATGAACCCCCTCCTCCACCACTATTTTTGCAGAGGGTAGACAGCACAAGGTGTATGTCCTCAAAGTTGCATCCCATCCACTGATTATTTTGTGAATACCATGGTAACCCCATAAGTGTCACATGTAAGGCTTATGCGAAGATTTTTCCATGAAGTTCACCGTACCCCAGCAAGTTAGCTAGACCAGCACCCAATTGTGCAGTCAATTGCCAGCACCCAATTGCACAGCCAGGGGTAGAGACTAAGGGCGTTTATAAACGATCCTGCTTACAAGCGGGATCGCTAAACACCGGCTTTTCTCACCGCGCAGCCTCTGCATGCCATGTCTGATGTTCAGACACGGCGCAGAGTGTGAGTGCGCATGCACGCATTTCTGAGCATGCGCCCTCGCCGCGGAGCCAGGAAGTGCGGCGTAAAGCCGGCACTTCGGGAATCCGCGTCGGAGGGGGCAGGCTCACCTGCCCCCTCCGACGCGGATTAAAAAGCAGGGCAAGCAAGTAGACGAGCGGCAAGAAAGGCGGCTGATCAAAGGATCAGCCGCCTTTTTTGTCTCGTCTATAAACGCCCTAAGAACAGCGACTTGAGCAAGGCCACCCTGTGTGATTGTCACTGGGATTGAATCTAGGATTCGCAGAGTTCCTAGTCGAATAAGCTCCCTGCTGGGTACTACTGATCTCCAGACCTACGCTGTAAGCAGTGAACTTTAGGCTGCATTAACAGAAGTATTGTTTCCAAGTCAGTAGAAGTAATAATTCCACTCTATTTGACACTGGTTAGACCTCACTTGGAGTAATGTGTCCAGTTTTGGGTGCCTCATTTTAAAGACATTGAAAAATGGGAGCGGAGTCAGAAGAGAGAAATAAAAATGATAAAGGGTCTTGAAAGCAAGTCTCATGAGGAATTATTATTATTATTATTATTATTATTATTATTATTATTATCATATTTTAGATTTATATCACATTCTACTCCCAAATGATTCAGAGTGGCTACAACAGAAAAATTAATCACAAAAAATTACAAAACAAACAATTGAAGTTTGAAGGAACTGGGAACGTTTAGACTAGTAAAATGGAGAGTAAGGAGAGACATGATAGTAGTCTTCAGAAATCTAAAGGGTTGCCACAAAGAAGATGGAAATACATTTTTCTTCATGGCTACAGAGGGTAGGACTAGAAATGATGGGCTCTGATTATGGGAAGGTAAATTTTAGTTAAATATCAGGAAAACCTTCCTAACAATAAGAACTGTGTGGTAATGGAACAAGTTATTTAGGGAGGTCATTTCTGGAGGTATTCAAAAACAGGCTGGATGTTGTAGCTGTCGTCATCTTGCATCCAAGTAGGGGGCTGGATTAGATTACCCTTAAGCTCTCTTCCAACTCTATGATTCTATGAAAATGTAAATCATTGGCTCGTGTGAATATTCTACACAATGGGTGTAAATAGACAGATGGCAGCTCTGGGGGTGCCCCATCATGCACAGGTTGACCAGTATGTCTAAAGGGTGCCCACCAGATGTTCAACGAAGAGCAGACTGTGGCTGCTCTGGGGCAGCCCTACTAACAGCGCTCAGGAAGATCCAGGAGCATGCTGCACAGAGTGAGCTAGCCAAACCCAGGGCAGTGGCCAAATGTGGCACTGCTCCCTGTCTGTTGAGCAGATACACAGTGAAGCTCCATGCCCGTCTGTCCGTTGATGCATCCAGCACCATGGAGTTGCCATGTGACCCTAGAGCATTGGGTGAGCACCTAAAACTCTATGGTACATGGGGGGAGGGTTGCTGCATAAGCAGACTGCAGCCCAGGGACACCGCCGTTGCATCTGATGCAGACCTAGGTGGAACTGGTAACTGGAAGCCACATGGGTGGGGTCCAAAGCAGTCCAAGGCTCCGGCAGGCTCCCCATATGTCTAAATACACTCAGTGACCTGCCCCATGTTTGTTTCTAATACATGTATCAGAGACAGAGGCTGGATCTTTAGCAAAGTCAGAGTTGCAGTGATCCATGTCTTTTCCTCAAGGGATGCCAAGCTGTCTCAAGGAGGTGATGGTTTGGCGCCTGCTCAAAAAGCCATCTTTGGACGTTGATTCCCTCACCAGTTATCGACGTGTCTCTAACTGTCCACTTTTAGGGAAGGTTATTTAATGGGTAGTGACTTGACAGCTACAGGAGCATCTGGACCAGTTCAGTTTCTGAACTGGTCCGGGCTATGGGACTGAGACTATGCTTGTGGCCTTGGTCGATAGTGATGTGCAAATGCTAGGGATGTGCAAACAGATCACGGTTCGTGTTCAGTCATTCGGTCTGGTCCGGTTTGGGCATTCGGTTCGGGGGTTCGAATCGGTCACCAAGTTTAGGTTCAACCATTTGGTTCGGTCGGATTTGGTTCATCCATTCGGAAAAAGGTATTGCGAGATCCCGTGATCATGCCGGAAACCAGAAATTTGACTGCGTGTGGAGCTGTGTGGTGAGTGTGTTTGGCTGGCTGGCTGTTTGGTTCATTTGTTTTGGCTGTTTGTGTTTGGTTTGGTTGTGTTGTTTTGGCTGGTTGGTAAGTGTTGGTGAGTGACTGTTGTTGGTCTGTGTGTTGGAGTGAGTGGCTGTTTTAAAAAAAAAACACAAAGAAGACTGTTGTCTTAATTCCACGCCTGGGGGCCAACATGGTGCTCCCGGAGCCAGTGCTGGTGGTGGAGGAGGAAGAGGTTGCTGCCCCAGCCCCTGGACCTTCGGTGGTGGTGGCCGGCTCCTCTGATGAGGAGCAAGAGGTGGGCACAGGAGGTGCTGCCAGTTTTGTAACCTTTTTTTTTACTCTGAGGACAAGAAAGGCTCTATCCGTTAGAGCAAACTCACTGGCGTGTGGATGGGTGTGTGGGTGGTGGGCATCAGTCAGGCACAAACAGTGGGCATCAGCGGGTATCAGCGGATGTCTGCAACAGAGAGAGAGGGTACTGTAGTGTGTGGGGCTCTTCCAGAAGTCAGGCACAAGCATGAGCAGCACCCCCACCCAAACATGTGCCTGCCAGCCATCCCTAGCAAGGGTCTCCACTCTCTAGTTGCCATCCCTACCTAGCACCCCCAAATAAGGGCAAGGTTTGCACATGCCAGTCAGGGTCTTTCCAGTTGCCATCCCTAGGACCTCCGGGGGCGGGGCAAGATTTTCACGTGCCAACCAGCGTCTCTCCATTGCTATCCCTCCCTAGCAGCACCCCAAGGAGGGCAGGATTTTCACGTCCCAGCCAGGGTCTTTCTAGCTGCCATCCCTAGTGCCCCAAAGAGGGCAGGATTTGCACGTGCCAGCCAGGGTCTCTCCTTTTGCCATCCCTAGCATCCCCTAGCACCACAAGGAGGGCAGTATTTGCACATGCCAACAAGGGTCTTTCTAGTTGCCATCCATAGTGCCCCAAGGAGGGCAGGATTGGTACATGCTAGCCAGAGTCACCATCTCCCGTTGCCATCCCTAGCACCCCAAGGAGGGAGGACTAAAGGCATCATCATAAATGCATGATATTACTTAGGTGTTGTTTATGTGTTCCTGTTTCAGAGAGGAATTGTAGCTGGCGCTGGTGTCACGCTGCGCAGGACACCCAGGAAGAGGTCGCCAGTGTCACCCCCAGACAGTTGGCGGGCAAGGTCCAATGTCTGGAGGTGGTATGATAAGGAGAACGGGTTTGCTGTCTTCACGGTAAGGCACGGGGCTGGAACAACAGGATATGCAATATGCATTGCCCTCTATGACCTGTTAGGAACAGAATACCCTGCAGAGAGAGATTGGCCACCCACCAACTTGTGGAGACAAAATGCAAACAGGGATTGACATGGACTATTGGTTTGACACAGTATGACACTTCTTATGTTCCTATCTTTTTATGCTATTTAGAACTGCAAGAAAAGATTGCAGAGGCAGAGAGAGGGGACCACATCGGGACTAATCGCCTATATTGAAAGGCTCCATGGGCAGACGGTGAGATGGCAGGAGGACTCTGGCCTGGCCGTGGAGCTGGAGCATCAGCACCAGAAGAAGGGGGGGGGAGGCAAACTGAAAGCAATGCCATGTAAGTCCTGCCCCCTCCTCCAGCCCCAATGTGGAGTCCCCCGGGCCCCGGGAGTCTGTTGCGGCCAAGGCCTTTCGGGCTGAAGTGGAGAGGCCTGGTCACCAGATGATGTCGGGCGTACGCTGCATGGAGAACCGCCTGGTGGAAAAGTTCCAGGCTCTCGAGGTGGAGAAGAAGCAGGTGGAGGTGAACTTCCAGTATGTCTCCGCCGAGATGGAGAGGCTGGAACTCTACCACCAGGCAGTGTCCAGGTGGCATCAAGATGTGGAAGGGGCCGTGGAGTTCGTCTTGGCCCGCAGCTATGAAATGGCAGAGCACAGGGTGGCCACCCCTCAGTCCTGTGCTATGCCCTGCAGCCTTTTGCCTTTCCTCCAAGTTCCGGGGGACAGGCCCAAAGACTAATAGTACTACCCCTTAAATTTCCTTTCAGTGTTTGGTTTTGGTTTTATAATGTTGATATTGTTGTTGTTTTGTTGTTGTTTAAATAGTTTTAACAAAAGTTGTTATATTTGTTGTTTAGAGCTTCGTTTGACCTATCCAATCTTTTATCCCTATGTGCTGAAGTTCTGGCTGGCAGGTGGCAGAATCTCATACAGCTTGTAGATCCCTACCAGTAGCATCTGGCTGGCTCCACATGTAGCGTAGTTAAGGTATTAACCCAAAGATGTGTCAGGCAGCAGCAGGGTCTCAACTTGCATATAGCCCCCCAGGAGGGGCAGGGTTTGTGTCTGTGTGGGTGTGCCAGAGAGAAAAAGAGACAGGCTCATTGGCAGCGGGCAGCAGGTGGCAGGAGCTGGTGGTTGGAGGGGCTTTTACTTCTAACAGTTTTAGGGGGCATCTGCGGGTGGGTGCGGAGGAGTAGGCTGTTGGGGTGGTGCAGGCTGGCGTGCGGGCACTGGACTTCTGGATGCAGTGGAATGGAATGCAGCCCCCAGTGACTGGAATGATGGTCCCAGAATCTCGTTGATGGTTCCTGGGATGGGCGGGCATGACTGATTCAGGTACAATGGAATGACAGCCTTTGTGAGTTTAATAATAATTATGTCCCTAGAATTATTGTATAGTTGGGCACACTTCATTCAATCAAGCGATAGGTGGTAGCAGCAGGTACAGGAATGCACACAGGTAGGCACATATAATACATTGTGTTATATTGATATATTCCATCTCATTATGGTAGTTTTTTCTGCTGGATGTGGGCAATTGCATCAATTGGGCACATGAGCACAGATGGGAGTTCTTCCTGGTTTTGGCAGGTGGCAGCTTGAGTTGGATACAACTACCTTTCCCCCTCCACCCCCCATCTCTCTTGTTCTAGCAGGGAGCCTCTCTCTCGCTCTCTTTCTGGCCATATAGTGCATGTGACAACATGTGTGGGATCGTGTCTGTATCTCCTTCTGAAGAGGTGGGGCTTCTGTTAAGGGGGAAGATCATAGTAGCAGGGGAGAGCAACAGCAGCAGTGCTGGAGTCATCGCTGCCGGCAGAAGTGCATCCGGCTGATGGCCGGCCGGCCGAGAAGAAGGTGAAGCAGACATAGTGGAGCCCCCTGACCCGGACACAGCTGGTGACCTGTGGATTGCTCGGGAGCCCACATGCTCATGGACTTGTTTCATCTGGTGAGAGAAGCAGTGTCGAGTGTGCAGGCACCTAGGGCAGGACCTCCCCAGAGGGACCTGTAAAGGCTGCCTGATACTCCGGTGCCTCCGTCCCCTGGGTTCCTTGTCTGAGGTTTTGGTGGCTTCTGGGGATAGGTTGGGGTTCTTGGGTGCCGTTTTGGCTTACCATGCAGACTAGGAAGCGCACATGCATGAGCAAGGATATGGATAAAGTACAATCCAAGCAAAGAATATTGGATGATTTTTTGCCGACCAGTCGTATTCCTTCCAAAGGGAAAGGAATGAGGATCTCAGCTGAGGTGTCTCAAGCTTCATTGCAAGGGGATTTTAATTTAGAAACCGAGTCCCTAGTAGTGCCTTCTACCTCCTTTACCTTGACCCAATCAGATATAACTTACTTTCCTCCTTCTGGTGGGAGAGAGGCAGCCAACGAACAGGATACCTCATTTGATACATTGATTAAGGAAATTACTTCTTAGCTGACTACTGCTGTTAGCTTATAAGAAGGAGAAGGAGAAGCAGTGTTTTTTGGTTTATGAGTTCATATGTGAAATGAGGGCAATCCAGGATTTACAGAAACTGAGAGGGCAAGGTGCACCAGGATCAGACCTCTTGGGTGGGTGAACGGTATCGACGCCTCTGCCCAATCCGTCAAGAGTGGAGGTGGAGCCAGGGAATGAGTCAACTATCCCATTAAGGACTTTTATCAGACCCCCCCATTAGCATGAAGGATCTGCAAGAAATTAGGCCCTGTAAAAACAAGCATGAGAAGCCATGGGTAGTACCGAGGGGCCTCTCTTTTTGTATTAGGCCATTACCTAATGGCATTTCTCCTCTCTGGAGGTCAAAGATGGATATTCAGTGCCATCTATCTACCATACTGGGTTACTCAATTCCTATGAGTCATATAGGTGTTTACCATTTATTATCATCTCAAAAGAATTGCTAGAGATTGATTGTCTATTTTCGTAATGCTAGGTTGGTGTCCCATCTTTTGTGGCATATTCCCTTGTTCTTTTCTTGGGGAGTTCAGATGGGGGAGGTCTTTGAGGTTCGCGGTCAGTTTGATTCCCCTTCTGGGGGAAGCAATAGTCAGGATGAGTTAAGGGATACAGGTTCCAAACCTACCCCTATAGTAAGGAATGGCAGGGAAGATAAATCCTCCGTGGGGGATAGACCTAGAATCTCTGGGTTACCCCCCATAAATTATAGGTTACGGAGTATAGCCTTGGAGGCCCACTCTCCATTGCAGTGTCGGAGGAGAGGCACCAATAAAAGCGAGTTGGCAGTAGTAAAATCAGCCATGGAGCTGGTAGCACTTACCGAGGTAATAGGGACCTTGGTCTCCGAAGCTAGTGAGAGTTTTCACCTAGAAGTATTAGAACCAAGGGGGGACCAAGTGTGTCGTATGGATATTCCCCACAGCCAATATTTAACAGGAATATACCCCTCTGGGAGAAGCAGTTTCTGGGTATTTTCAGGGTCCTCCAGAGGTGGTGGAGGGGGCATTTATATCGGGTCAAGTGTGTGGTCCTGGCTCCCAAGTAATGGTTGTAGAGGAACATGGAGTTTCCTCCCCCTCCTCCCAGGACCCATTTGACCCTTTGTTCCCCTCTTCGAAGGGCCACGTTGGTGCTTGGCCTGATACCCGGCAGGATTTTAAGGGGGCTTCTCCCATTGAAACAGTTCATTCCTCTGTTTCGTGACCCTCCGTCTCTCCTTCTTTGAGTTCTATCTGGTTATGTTCTCTGAATGTGGCTGGTTGGCATAGACATAGAGAGGAGGTAGCTAGCTTAGTGGCCCACAAAAACTGCCATGTTCTTTTAGTGCAGGAAACCTGGGCAAAGGATCCTATAGAACTGGAAGATTTTAGGGTCCTCGAGCTTTCCGCAATTAAATACCATGCCCGGGGGTGGCCATGTGGGGGCCTGGGCTGCTTTTTGGATAATTCCCTGCCATTAAAGGATTCCATAGTTGTATCTGTTCCAAAGTTAGCCCTGGGGTTTGTGGGTAAATTGGGTGGGGTTACTCTTATTGTCCTTACGATTTACATTCCACCCTGCACTGCAGGATCCTATAGGAGGGACATGTGGCAGAGGCTTGAGGACTTCTTGAGCCAGTTGTCTCTGAATTACCTGGAGGGAGTGATTTTAATTACTGGGGACTTTAATGCCAGATTGGGCCGTATGATGCTGCCCTCGAGCCTTTTTTAGATGTGGACCTAGGAGGCCACTCTGAGGCTTTGAACTCCAGGAGGTCTAAGGACAGGTGTATTAACTCCTCGGGTATAAAGTTGTTCCATTTTACCCTTGCCCATAATCTTTTTATTCTTAATGGGACTGGATTTGGCGACCCCATTGGTGAATTTACTTATTTAGGCCCACAGGGCTCCAGTGCTGTAGAGCCTTGTAGAGCAGATGCAGAGCAGAGACATAAATTTTGATAACTTAGTTTTAGCTCATACTAGTTTGCAACCTGAGGATTTGTCTTCCCTGGCTATTTTTAGGGTTCCTCCATGGAGTCAGGAGTTGGTCAAGCCTCTTGCTGATCTTCTCACCCAGCGGGACATCCTCAGTTTTAGAACGCAGCTGGTTGCTGCTGTGAGTGACGAGGGAGCAGTTGCTTCCTTTCAACAACTTACGGCTGTTTTTATTCAATTTATTCAGGATCTCACCAAGATATATCCATCCGGGAGACCAGGTGGGAAAGTTTGGTTTGATAAGGAATGCCATTTTGCTCGTGCTAGACATCACTCCCTTTATTACGATTACAGGAGGGGACCTTTTAGTAAACTACCACCTGAGTATTATCTCCAGAGGGCTCAATATAGGAAACTTTTGAGAGAGAAAAAGGGAGGGTATTTAGATGCCAAATGGGCAGATTTGCTATGTGCAGCTGACACCAAGGACTCGAGGAAATTTTGGTGACTGGTCAATGACTCCATAAATAGGGGAATGAAGACCTCCTGTTTCCTAGTTCCTGTCCATTCATGGACAGAGCATTTTACTCATCTGTTTGATGTTGGGGGGGACATTCCTTGGATAATTTTATTCCTGGTATATCGATAGAGGTGTTACACTTCTGGCCTCCAGTAACAGAGCTCGAGGTGGAAGTCTTGGTATATTCTTTTTAAAATGCCAAGGCCCCTGGTTTGGATGCTATTCACATTGAATTTATTAAAACTTTTAAGGACTGGTGGCTTCCGGTACTGGCAGCTCTTTTTACTGCCATAAACAATTAAGGTAGAATTCCAGAAGACTGGCCTAGGGCTGTTGTTATTCCCATCTACAAAAAAGGCCCCAGAACAGACCCGTCAAATTACAGACCAATCAGTTTACTACCAGTGATCGGGAAAATCTATGCTAAGCTTCTGCTTCATAAGCTCATAACCTGGATGTCAGAAACAAATATCCTTGCTAAAGAACAAGCAGGTTTTCAGCGGGGCCACTCGACCATCAAGCAGTTCTTTGTTTTATTCCACCTTTTGTCTAAATACAGATCTCGTAATGGTGCCTTCTATGTGGCTTTTTTGGACTTAAAAGCCACATTTGATATGGTAGATCGAAGTATTCTTTGGAAGAAGTTTGGGGACTCCTCTGTCGATAAAAGGTTGGCTAGTTTAATTTGCTCTTTGCATGCTAACTTCTCTTTGGTGGTTAGGGTGGATGATGGTGGCCACATTGCCCCCCAGTTAGAGTCCGATTAGGGCTCCGGCAGGGCTGTGTCCTTGCCCCCCTACTTTTTAATTTTTATATTAATTATGTTTTTTCCCTTAGGCAAACATACAATTTTTTCTCCCTAGGCTTAATGCTAGAGCAATTGGTTGTCTTGGCTATGCAGACGATGTGGCTTTGGTGTCATGGTCTAGGTTAGGACTCATTAGACAACTTTCTGCCTTTGCTTTGTTCTGCTCCGACCATAAGTTACCCATCAACTACTCTAAGTCCAAGGTGATGGTTTTCCCCAGCAGGCGGAAAAGTTATTATCCATGGCCACTCTGTGGAACAGGTGGCATCATTTCGCTACCTTCGTCTTCTTCTCCAACAGTCTGGAGTTGAGTAGCACATGTTTCTCGGGCTGTTATTGCTGCTAAGGGTCCATCGCTAGCGATATTAGGCCTTTTTAGACAGCAAGGTAACCATTCTCCCGATATGACAGTGCGGGTAGTTAATAGTAAAGTTAGATCCCAAGTCCTGTATGGGGCAGAAGTTTAGGCTCCTTTCCTCGCACATAAGATTAATGCTATTCAAGCCAGTTTCTTGTGGAGATTATTAGGAAGCCCGAAAAGCATTCCTTTTGCGGCTATTCGTGCTGAGCTGGGCCAGAAATCTTGGCAAATACTGGCCCAGGAGCTGGCGGTTAAATTGTGGTGCAGACTTTTTGCCAAGCAGGGGTCTAAGTTAATGCAGGAGGTGGGGGGCGGATGTTTTTATCAACCCCTGGTTTAAATTGATGGATGGGTTTCTTATAGCAATAGTGATATCTAAAGATTACTTGGCCCATAAACCCCCAGGTGCTCGGGTGAAGGAGGTCATAATAAGAATTCATGATATAGAAAGGCAGTCTGAAATCATTCGAATTAGGACCTCCCCCCCATCTAAACCATTCTGTCCCTCTATTCTGCCATTCTGTCCCCCCTCTTGTTTAACATCTATATGCAGCCATTAGGGGAGATCGTGAGGGGGTTTCAGGGCATGCAGTATCATCAGTATGCTGATGACACTCAGCTCTACCTCTTCTTTTCCATAGACCCAGGCCATGCAGTCTCCTTATTTTCCCAATGCCTGTCAGCTGTGGGGGCTTGGATGAGGTTGAGCCATCTGCAATTGAATCCTGACATGACGGAGGTGATGTTGGTGGGCGAGGGCTTTTGCGGACCTGGGGGTGGTTGAATATCCTCTTGTTGGGGGGGTTCGCCCCCCATGGTGTCTCAAGTGCAGAGTCTTGGTGTGCTCCTCGATTTGTTGCTCAGCTTGGAATCTCAGGTTTTGGCCGTGGCGGGGAGTGCGTTCTGGCAGTTACATCTTGTCCGGCGGCTTCGGACGTATCTCTCATACTCCAACCTCGCCACTGTCATCCATGCCTTCATCACTTCGAGGCTGGATTACTGCAACGCGCTCTACGTGGGGCTGCCCAAGAAGCTCATCCAGAAGCTGCAGCTGGTGCAGAATGCCATGCCCCATCTCCTTACGGGGACGGGTCGCAGGGAGCACATGACACCAGTTCTCCAGGCTCTGAACTGCCTGCCTATAAAGCACTGCGCCAGATTCATGGTGCTGGTTTTAACCTTTAAAGCCCTTCACAGCCTAGGCCCTGCTTATCAGCGGTACCGCCTCACTCCCCATGTGCCCATGCAACCCTTGAGATCGTCCCTGGGAGACTTTTTGGAGGTTCCCCGGGCGAGGTGGGTGGCCACTGATGTTAGATCTTTTTTGTTGGTCGCCCCTGTGCTGTGGAATTCACTCCCTTAGGAGGCTTGGCTTGCTCCCACTCTCCTGCTGTTCCAGCATATATGTAAGACCTGACTGTTCTGTCAGGCTTTTGGTGAGGGGTAGAGGTGGGGTGGGGGCGGGGATGGGGGCTTTCCCCACATATTGTATTTTTAAATTGTTTAAAATTTGTATATTGTTTTAATGAATGTTGTTCACCGCCCCGGGCTGCCCTGTGGANTTATCTGAAGGACTGCCTCACTCCCCATGTGCCCGTGCGACCCTTGAGATCATCCGTGGGAGTCTTTTTGGAGGTTCCTCGGGTGAGACGGGAGGCCACCAATGTTAGATCTTTTTTGTTGGTCGCCCCTGTGCTCTGGAATTCGCTCCCAGAGGAAGCTCGGCTGGCTCCCACTCTCCTGGGCTTTCCCCACATATTGTATTTTTAAATTGTTTAAAATTTGTATATTGTTTTAATGAATGTTGTTCACCGCCCCGGGCTGCCCTGTGGACAGGAGGGGTGGGATATAAATTTTAAATAAATAATAAAATCAAATAAATAAACTTGTATTTGGCTTAGCTCCCTGACCAGGGTCAGTCAGCAAAGTATTTGTTGTCCTCTATATCTATGCCGGCAAAACTCCTTTTTTGGGGGGCTCGTATGAATGTTTTCCCCTCCCAGGTCCTGTAGGGGAGATTCCTGGGGGTACCTTATTTAGAATGTCTGTGCCCTTTGACCATCTTACTGTTGAAACTTTAGGGCACATTATATTGACCTGCCACCTATATGATGTTCCCTGAGCTAAGTTTTTGAACCCTTTGTTGGATCACCTGCCTGGAAGAACAGATGCTGCCCTTTTGGATTACTTATTGGACACTTCTAGCTCCCAGGCTATAGCACAGGTTGCCTTTTTCCTGGTGCAGGCATTTCATCTACACCAACAAAAATTGGCATTCTGGCCTTGTTCCCTCCAAGACTCTCCTTTGCCATAAAATTTTCTTAGCTTGACTCTTGTATCGATGAACTAGCTCTGGTAATACTGATCTGCTCTATGTTTATTGCTTTTGAACTATAGGGTTCTTTTGACTCTCACAGTTAATTATGTTCTGAGCAGGCTCCGGCTCAATTCGGCTACCTATTTAGTCCAAATCTTAATAAGGTATTGAATATTCTATTTTGTTATTGTATTTTGGCATTGTTTTTATCCATTGAAACCATATATTTTAGTTTATTTGTTCCTAGTTACTATGGTTGGCATTATACCCTTCTGTGTGGTGACCTTGGTGTACTGTATTTGTATTGTCTTTGTAGTTTGTATTTTAGTAATGGCTTACGGCCATGTTAGGAAATTAAATTTAAGCCGTTAACTTACCTACCCCTTGGGGTTTGCTATTTCTCTGTTGGGACTAACCATCCTTTTATAGTAGGGAAATGTCGTATGTTAGGATATTTTCAGACATGACGGGGCCAGTATTGGCCCCGTCACAGAATCATCTATTGATCCCCTGCCGGGATCAAAACAGCACGGCCAACAGATGTGCTGGCTGATCCTGGAAGGTAACTGGGGGTGGGGCTGCGCAGCTCAACATGTGGCCACACAGCCCCACCCCCCCACAGTCCCTAGGCCACCCGTCCTCTGGGAGATGGGCGGGCACTGCGGCCAATGTGGCCACAGCATACCCCCCGGGGCATTGAACACTACCCAGAATCAGCGGCTGGCACGGCCGTTGATTCCGGGCCGTGGTCAGGGAACAGATGTTATGATCCCACATTCAACCATGGTGAATTCCCTGTGGTTGAGCATGGTAATGTCACGTCTGTTGGCCCAAACGTGAGCTTCCCGCCGGGTGTTCATCCCCGTGAATCACAGGCGAGAATCTCTTTGACCACGCAAATTGTGATGGTCCGGGCAGGACCGCTGTTTGCATGGTCAAAGAGTTTCCCTCCCGTGATTCATGGGGGTGAACATCTGGTGGGAATCTCTTGTCTCGCCAACAGACGTTACAGTCCCTTGCTCACCATGTGGGCATTCACCGTGGTTGAGCGTGGGATTGTAACGTCTGAAAATACCCTTAGTGTCTTGTACTTTATATGCCTTGGCCCCTTTGTAGTAGCTATTAGTAAATTTTGGGTTTACTCTATTGGGCCGCTATATGGGGATTTTAGATTTTTATAGGTTTTTATATCTTGTTGTTTATTAATTTCTATCCCTTACATGGCATAGGGCTTATTTTTGTATTTCATGGATTTGTATTATATATTATATATTTGTTTGTTAAAGCAATGATCTATGCCCATGCTTAATAAAATAAGTAAAGTAAAGTAAAAGTATTTCCTTCTAACAGTGGGAAGACTTTCTCTCTCTCTCTCTCTCTCTCTCTCTCTCTCTCTCTCTCCATGAACAGCAGGTTGCATAAAGAAAAGGTGGAATGACAGCACCCCATGAGCGGAATGACAGGGCACAAGAACCCTGCGGGTGGGTCCTGGACTGGGGCTATAATGGCAGCTTCTAGATATTGGACACAGCCCTCCCTGCCAGTAACGCTTCTTGACACTGTTGAATGATGGGCCCCAGATTAGAATCCTGAGGGTGGGTCCTGGAGGAAGGGTGGCAGCTTCTAGATTTTGGATAGCCCTCCCTGCCAGTAACGTAGGCCCCAGAACACTGACGGTGGGTCCTGGGGATGGAGTGGCTGTTTCTTGATGCCATGGCACAGATTCGGGGAATCCCAGCAATGGAAGGTTGAACTTCAAGAAGAGCAACTGCTCCACCAACTTGGCCCCCAGTCTCAGGTGGTGCGGGGAGAAAATGTCCCCCGCCACAGAGAACACCCACTCACTGGAGATACTGGCTGGTGGGCAGGACAGGATACCCTTGGCCACTTTCGACAGGGCCAGCAACACATTGGCCTTGCCAGCCCAGTAGGCCAAAGGACTGCTGCTGGGATCAATGCATGGATCCTCCTCCAGGTAGGACTCCACTGCTGCTGAGGCACCATCATACTCCCCTTGGTAGCTCCGGGTGGGCACCACCAGCCCCATTGCCCTCAGCCATGCTGTTTGCCCTTTTGTGATGGGCCCCATGCTCCCCAGAGTGACTTGCACACAGGAGGAGCTGTTGGCAATAGTGGTCCTGCTGCTGCTGCTCATCCTGCTGCTGGTACTGCTGCTAAAGCTAGGCCTCAGGGCAGGGATAGACCCAGATGGCTGGAAGGGGTCACTACTCCCACTCCCACCATCCACAGGGGTGTCCTGCTGCATAGTCCTCTCAGCCTGCCGGACCTTCTGCATCAGTGCACCCTTCCAGAGGCCATAGACCACTGTCTCGAGTGCCATCCTGCCATTGATCCTGGGGTCCAGCATGGTTGCCAGGACATATTCCTCCCAGCGCAGGAGCTCGTCAAAGCACGCACTCAGCCCCACCTTCAGCTTCTGTGCAAGGTCAAGCACCTCATCGGACATCTTCCTGCGCGCAGGACCACAATCCCGCCACCCAAGAATCCCCTACAGGCTCCTTTGGAGACTGTGGAGCAGCTGGATCACCTGGCTGAGGGTGGTGGTGGAGCTGTTCATGGTCTCCGTCATGGCCAGGAATGGTCTCAGAACGAAGACGATGTGAGCGAGAATCTCCCATTCCTTCCTGTTGTGCCCTGGAGATGCCTCAATGTCTGTTTCCAGTTCCACCTGATGCAGGGCGGCTTTCGGTTCAAGAAGCCACTCGAGCATCATGATGGTGGAATTCCACCTGGGGGAGACATCTTGGACCATGTGGTGCACTGGGAACCCTTGCTCAGGCTGCTTCTCCCAGAGGAGCTCGCTGCCCTTCACACTCCAGTTAAAGAACCCCACCAGCTTCCTCCCCCGGTTGACCAGGGATCTAAGGGTGCCTGGCCCAATCCCTGTATCCCCCAAGCCCAGAGCATCCTTGACCACAAGATGGAGGGTGTGTGTGGTGCAAAGGATGTTTGTGAAGTCCCCATCATGGACTGTCTTCAGTATATTGGTCACATTGTCCATGACCACACTCCCCTTGGTGAAGGCCATGCCTGGCGTGACCCACTCCCTCACCATGGCTTACAGGAATGCCTCTAGGTTCCTTGAGGTGTGGGAGCTGTCCATTACATGTGCCTCAAGCAGGGCCCACCTATACCCTGATTCAGGACTCCTCCTGCCACTGCCAAGTGCAGCCTCTGGACCCTGCCACCAGTGTGCAGTCACTGCCAGGTAGGCATGCTGGGCATTTCTGGAGGACCATAGGTCAGTGGTTAAGTGGACAGTGGCCCCCCTCAGCCCCTGCCAGCTGCTCCCTCACCCGCTCCTTCAAAGCCCCGTACAGCTGTGGTACCACAGTCTGACTCAGGGTGGAGCAGGAAGGCAGCTTAAACTGGGGGACCAGGAATCTCCACAGCTGCTGGAAGCCCTTGTCCTTTACAATTGAGAAGGGCTGCCCATCCAGCACAATCATCTTGGCCAACAGGCGTTTGGCTTTCTCCTGAAAGAAGCCACACCACCCTCCAATGACCTTGGCAGCTGCCCCCACCCCAGCTCCTCCATAGTGGACTGACGCTTCTGGCAAGGCTCCTGCTGCTGTTCTGCCCCCATACTGCTCCTGCTGCTAGTGGCATCAGCATCAGCAGTTGGTGCGGGACACTTGCCCGCTGCAGTTGGGAACCTGCTGGCATCCACTTCCCCTGCCTTCCCACTTAGCATCAGAGCACTGTGGCATGACTTCAGGTGCCTCGCCATTGCAGTTGTCCCAAGATTGGTGAGCACCTGCCCATGCTTCACCAGCTTATTGCACAAAGTGCACGGCACCTCTCTGGGATCATCTGTCTGCACCAGCTTAAAATGTTCCCAGACTGAGGATTTTTCCCCCTCTCCTGCCTTCTGGACCACCCCGGGTGACGCACTGCAGTCAGCACTGCTGGGAAGGAGAGAACTTGATGGCACTGGAAACACAGCTCTGGGAGGAGGCTCAGCCATCACCTCATCTGCAGACATCTCTTCTGCAGCACTAGTGTCTACCTCTTCCTCACTGTCCTCAATCACAGTGATGTCCCGTGAAGGGGAGTACTGGGACCCTGAGGCTAGACTGCCCGTGCCCACCATGCTGCTGGCACTCTCCCTGTTCCCCCCTCTTTAGCTCCTAGTGCTGCTGCTGCTACTCCTCTCCCTACTGCCATTGCCCAGGTATCGGTCCCTGCCTCAAGCAGCCGGGGTGGGATCCACCACCTCTGGACTGCTGGGGATCGCCTGGACAGTGGGCGACATTGGTGGCCCTGTAGGAACATCGCAAGCAGCCCCTGCTCCAGCACCAGCAGCAAGAGGGACAAACGCAGCCTGAAGTTCTGCAGGCCTTCCAGTGCCCTGCGTGGTAGTGGAGGAGGCACTGCCAGGAGGCACCGCTGAGCCGCTGAAGGCCCTAAAGCAGGCCTGCGGAGTTTGGGACATGGTGATGTGCTCGGGATACTTCTGCTGCCTGCTGCTGCTCCCATGGCACGACCCTTTCCACCTCTGGCACGTGTCCCATTGCCTCCCCTATGGGCAGCAGACCAGCCTCTCCTTCCCTTCTCCATTTCTCCCTCCAAAATAATGTTTTTATATTGTTTTTTAAATTATTTATTTAATTATTTTATCTAATATTATATCTATCTACACTAAATCTTACTGCTATAAGTATTCTAAATGCTATCAACTAAATAGATTATCTAATAAGTACAAAGGCCTACTCCTACAAACACTTAATCTCTAAACACTATCTCTGTCTCAGCTAACTCCTACAACTATATCTCTAATCTGATATCTATCTATCTATCTATCTATCTATCTATCTATCTATCTATCTATCTATCTATCTATCTATCTATCTATCTATCTATCTATCTGGGATGTGGGGGAAACACAAAAAACAGAGAGGGGTACAAAACTGAATTGAAACCTAAATCAGTCTAATGCTACTCAAAATGAATTAAAAAAGTGGAAGGTAATCAGGGATGGAATATATATAGAGGGAGAGGGAAAGGATTCAATGGAAGGGGGAGGGAGGAAGGAAGATTGAAAACAGGGAGGGGTAAAAACAAAAAATAACACCTAAATCTATATAATCTAAGCTAAATAAATGATAATATGGAGGTAAATGGGATGGATAGGTGAAATAGGAGGAGGATTGCAATGGATTGAGGAGAACAAAACTGCTGGGAGAGGGAGCCTTCTGAAACGCCTGCTAATCAGGAACATTGACTAGCTCAGAAGTTGTTGGCAGGGGGGGAGGGCAATGAGTTTTGCTACTTGCTGCGCCCGCTTCACCGCAATCCCCATTGGCTCCATCCAGCCTAGCTTGTAGCCAATCGCAGACTGCGAAGCCAGTGGTCTGAGGAGAAAAGGGATGGTGATTGGGCAGGCTGNGTCATTTCAGAGTTCGGAATCAGGTTCAGTTCGGTGGGTTCAGGTTCGGTTGTCCGAACAGGCCGAGTTCGGGCAAAACTCCAAAATTCCGAAACGCATTCACCCATCCCTAGCAAATGCGGTTCGGACATTCTGTGTTCGGCCCATAGCCGGCCCTTTCGGATGAATTTGGAACCGTTCAGGGGAAAAACAGGACTGGCAAACCCAGGGAGAGGTGGGCACCTGAGGAGCAGACTTCCTGGTGCAAGGGGTGGAGAGGCTTGTACTAGCACACAGCCTGACCAATCACCATCCTTCTTTTCCTAAGACCACTGGCTGCACAGTCTGAGATTGGCTACGGGCTAGGCTGCATGGAGCCAATGGGGCTTGTGGTAAGGCAGGGGCAGCAAGTAACAAAAGTCATTGCCTTCTCCCCTTCCAACTCCTTCTGAGCTAGCCACTGATCCTGTCAGGGCAGGGCAGCAACCTCCTCCAGGAAAAGCAGGCCGAGTAAGGCTCCCCAGTGCACCAGCTGCTGCAGAATGTGTCCACCCGGTGGAATTTGACCTTCCTGATACTCGAGTGGCTTCTCTAGCAGAAAGCCACCTTGCAACAGGTGCAACTGGTGACAGACAGTGGGGTAACACCAGGGTACGATGGTGTGGAATCGGAGATCCTGGAGCACATGGTCTTTGTACTCAGACCGTTCCGGCCGTGATGGACACTGTGAGCTCGTCCACAGCCACCATCAGCCAGGTGACCCCTCTGGTGCAGTCTCCTCAGGAGGCTTGAGGAGATTCTCCAAGGGAGGGATTGTGGTCCTCAGGGCAGGAAGATGGCCTTAGAGGTGGTTGACATGGTGCGGCAGCTGAAGGCAGGACTGAAGGCAGGTGGAATACGTTCTGGACCCCGTGGTAAAGGGCAGAGTGGCACGCCACACAGCACTCTATGAGCACTGGAAGGGTGAGCTGGTGGAGAGGGTCCATCAGGCAGAGCGGGCTCCTGAGAGTGCACAGCAGCAGCAGAAGGACACCCCTGGGGATGGTGAGAGTGGGAGCAGCCACCCCTTTCAGCCGGCGAGGTCTATCCCTGCCCCCGACCCTAGCAGTAGCAGCACCATCAGTTGTCTGAGCAGCAGCAGCACCCCTATTGCAAGCAGCAGCAGCTCGTATGTGCAGGGCACTCTGGCAAGCATGGGCTCATGCACAGCAGGGAAGGAAGCATGGCTGAGGACAGTGGTGGAAATGATGTCCAGGCAGAGTTACATGAGGGAGTATGACAGTGCCTCAGCAGCAGTGGAGAGCTACCTGGAGGAGGAGCCATGCATCAAATGCAGCAGCGATCCCTTGGCCTACTGGGCCAGCAAGATCAACGTGTGGCCAGCCCTGTCCAAAGTGGCAAAGGTCTCTTGTCCTGCCCACTGACGATTGTCCTCAGCGAGTGGGTATTCTCCATGGCGGGGGACATTTTATCGCTGCACCGCCTGAGACTGGCGGTCAAGTTGGTGGAGCAGTTGCTTTTTATTAAGGTGAATGTTCTGCTGCTGGGATTCCCCGAGCTGTCCCTGGACATGGATTGATGGTCCAGTGGCACATGCCAGGAGCAGTCTTGGGAAGTGATGTGGCGTAACAGAATCCACTGGGGTTTCCACTCTTGAACCCCAGCCTCCCGGCACCCTGTTACCCACCTATTATCTGGTACTTTTCCACTGCCACCACCCAGATTTACTTAGACCGTGAGTCTCACCCCTCTGGCATAATGAGTCCTCTAATTTTTACTTAGTTGGACAGGCCCTTAAGCCAGGATAAAACAGTTCCCAATTACTGCCGCCGGAGCATACAGAGACACTTACACTAACACGCACACAGAGATCTTTTAGATCAGAAAAAGGAATATTACTTTGATGATATTTTAAACCAAGCATCACAGGTTACAAACGTGTGAGGTACTTTGAATCCTTGAGCAAAAGCAACTGATTAGAACACAGTTAGGCTCGAGGGCACTTTTTGTAGCATCTAGCCTAAACTGGTCCCTCTGATGTAACATTCAATTAATCACAGCTTTAGGTGCGCCTTTACTTTCATCAAATGGGTCCAGTCCTTAGGTTCAGGAGCCATTCCTTCAGCTCCATAGAGTTCCAGTCAAGTCCATAGCAAAGTGTAAGTATAGGAGAGCAAACAGAAGTAAAGTAGAAGACTGCTCTATAGAGGCGTAGCTTTGGTATTTTAAAAATGCCCCTTATCCCTCTTTCGTGATTGGTCCTTGGGAGGTTATCTGGCTGTACCTACTCCAATCAGAGAAATATACTCCCAGCCATGCTGACTGTAGGCCCCTTCCCCCAGTATTGCAAAATCCTGCCATGTGGCCACTTGCAAAACCAGGCCTAGTCAACGTGGAAACCAGAGTGTCAGTGAAGGTCACATGGAAATGCAGAGTTGCTCCAAGCAGCTTCTGCCAAACGGGGATCCTCCTCAATCTGGGCTGATGCTGCTGAGGAGCTGTCCCTCCCTCCCAATGCCCTGCGTGTGCCCTGTCTCTCTCTCTCTCTCTCTCTGTGACTAGATGACCTCTGCTGGCCTATCTGACTGGTCTCATGACACAGGGTGGTATTGGGAAGCTGTAAACCTGCCAGCCGACCTCTGGCTAGACGATCTCAACCCACCTATCTGATTGGTTCACGCTCTCACGCACTGCACAGTCTTTGTCAGTCTATCTGATGGCCCTGCCAAGGTCCCAGGCTGTCTTCACTACTGCCTCTCATGCCATGCTGCCTGTCTGCCCGCCCACCCGTCCTCCCGCCCAGGTGGCCAAGATCAAACCCTGACTCAGTCTGTCTTCTGCTCACTTACCTGCCTACCCGCGTGCCTGTTGCTGGGCTGCTGTCATCTCACGGCTGAAGAGGAGGGGGTCCATGGGTGCCGACGCTGCTCACTGTGGTCCGCTGCCACCTGCGGAGAGACAAGACATTTGTGAGTGCTGGGGGGGGTGGGGGGAGCATAGAAGTTGGTAATGAGGGCCGGCTTGTCCCCATCCCCACCTGGAAGCAGCCGAAGTATTAAAGCCCAGTGGCCAGCGACTTCTTCCACAGGCCGTGAGCCACAGGTCACAGGTCGAAGGTCTGTGCCACTTTGGGGCACTTTGAGGCTGCAGGGGTGGCAGGGGATGCTTTTTAGTGGGGTATCTCTGTTCTCAGGGCTAGGGAGGAAGGTTGGGGGTGTAGGAGTGGTGGTTAGAGGGAGGGGAGGAGATATCCCAGTGATTGACCCTGGTAGAGTTAACCTTGGACCTGGACAGCCACTCTGTCGATGAGCTGGTTCAGCGTTGGAACAGCTTGCTAGAGGAGGCCATTGATAGGGTGGCTCTGAGATGCCCTCTGCCTCGGTCTCGTCACCTCAGGGCCCCTTGGGTTACTGAGGGGCTGTGGTGTATGAAACGAGTAGGCAGGAGGCTGGAGCAATGCTGGCGTAGGACTCAATCTGACTCCGACCGACTTCTCCATAGGGCCCATTTGCGGTCCTATGTTGAGGCTGTGAGGACAGCAAGGAAGGAGTTCCTTGCTGTCCTCATAGCATCTGCGAAGTCACGCCTGTTGGAGCTGTTTCGGGTGGTGTGGCGGCTGCTCAGTCCGGCCTCCCTCCGCTTGGATGGGGACTTGTCCCAGGCCCGCTGTGAGGAGTTTGTCATCTACTTGGCAGACAAGATCACTCGGATTCAGAGAGACTTTGACACTGGATTAGGGGCAGTAAGGAGAGAGTGCGAGGGGACAGAGGCCCCGTCTGGTCCATCTTTGTGGGGGGAGTTTCAGGAAGTGTCACTGGCTGATGTGGTGGATGTCTTGGGGTCTGTGAGGGCCACCTGTTGTGACCTTGATCCATCCCCATCCTGGTTGGTGAAAGCCTCCAGGGAGATGTTGGGACAGTGCTGGCAAGGGCAGTGAACGCGTCCTTGCAGCAGGGGAGGTTGTTGCCCAGCATCAAGGAGGCTGTGGTGCGTCCCCTGCTGAAGAAACCATCTTTGGACGTGGATGCGCTCGCCAGTTACCGAACTGTCTCTAACCTTCCCTTTTTAGAGAAGGTTATTGAGCAGGCAGTGGCACTCCAGCTGCATCTAGATAGCATCAGTTTTCTGGACCCGTTTCAATCTGGGTTCCACTCCAGCTATGGCACTGAGACGGCATTGATGGCCTTGGTCGATGACCTCCGCCGGCAGATGGATGCAGGATGTTCAACATTTCTCATCCTGCTAGATCTCTCGGCCTCTTTTGATATCGTGGACCACGGGCTGCTGTTGAGATGACTGCGTGACCTGGGGGGCCTGGATGGGACTGTTCTTGAATGGTTCCATTCATTCCTCTAGGGGAGATGCCAGCGGGTGGTGCTGGGGGATGAGACATCTTGCCCCCGCGCTTTATCATGCAGCGTTCCGCAGGGTTCCATTCTGTCTCCACTAATGTTTAATGTGTATATGCAGCCCTTGGGGGAGGTTGTGAGAGGGTTTGGGGTGCGTTGTCACCAATATGCTGATGATACTCAGCTGAACCTCTCTTTTTCAACTGACCCAGACCCTGCTGTCTCGTTGCTATCACAGTTTTTGGAGGCCGTGGTGGAATGGATGTGGCAGAGCAGACTGAAACTCAACCCCGAGTCCCCGATAAGATGGAGGTGATGTTGGTGGGGAGGGCAAGGGCGGTAGTGGACCCCCTGATTGGGGGGGTTCGCCCTCCTATAGCTCAACAGATCCAGAGTCTGGGGGTGATATTGGACCTGGATCTCCACCTGGAGCGGCAGATGGAGGCAGTCATTAATGCTGCTTACCGCCAGTTGCATCTGGTGCGGAGGCTGTGTCCATTCGTCTTTGGCTGGGACCTGGCCTCCCTCATTCATGCCTTCATCACCTCGAGGCTAGACTACTGCAACGCGCTCTACGTGGGGCTTCCCTTGCTCCTGGTTTGGAGGCTGCAGCTAGTACAGAATGCGGCGGCCTGTCTCCTAATGGGGACGGGTAGTCGGGAGCACATAACATCTGTGCTCCGGACTCTGCACTGGCTGCCAATGAATAGCTTTATGAATGAAAAGCTTTATTTGCCGTAACTGTACAGTTATTGGCGTAAATAACGACACAAACAAAAAATAACTAACAAAGTTAGTTAAAACATCACACTCTGTTATCCATTACAAACCTGAATTGAAAACAATACACCCCGGAATAATACCCTTAAATGCATACTAACAAATTCAACTTTTGCCTTAAGTTCCTTCCCATAACTTCAGATGGGCCCACTCCAGAACCTATTTGACCTTCAGTCAGAGGTCCCTCCAGGATCACTCTGGGCCTCTCCAGATTTTTTAACATTCCTCACATACATTGCCAATTTACCAAAGACCGCTACTGCTAAGGTCAATTTTGAAGTTCTTGCATCTAAACATAATCTAAGACTATCAGTAAAAGGGTGGCTTACTTGGGATTCTTTAAGGGCCGCAAAAAGCTTGCCCCTTATCCCATAATGTCTAGGGCAGACCAGCAAAATATGATCATTCGTATCCAAGTTCTGTAAAGTACAATGCAAGCACATTCTTTCAGAAAATGGGATACCCAAATATCGACCCTCTAGTATGGCCGAGGGAAAAAACCCACAACGCAAACGCGCAAAAGCCCGTCTTACTGAGAAGTTGGGCCAAGCAATCAGATAGTTTGTCTCAGATAAAGATCTTGATGGTGGAATGTACTGCGGGTTAACCCTCTGGCGATGCAACATAACAGCATCTAATTGTAGTTGCTGATCCGCCAACCTTTGTTTTACCATCGCCATAGCCTGTTTAATTCCCTTGGCAGCCAAATATTCTGGGGAGAAACCCAGTCTCCCCAGAACCTCCTTGAGTTGTTTTTGCCAAGGGGAAAGTAGTCCCACCTCCTTAGCTCTCCCCAAAAGAGATTTATCCCCCTGTGGGATTAGTTCTACCCTTAACCAGAATCTCACCAAGGCCTGGAGCGCAAAAACCCTGATGGGAGAGCATCCAGTTTCTAATCTCAGGAAAATCTGGGGAGTTCCTTTTGGAACCCCCAGAATTGCCCTCAAAAAATCATTTTGAATCATTTCCAGATGTTCTAGGAAATCCAAACCCCATACTGGAAAAGCGTACAGGAGCTGCGCCACAACTTTCGCCCGAAATAAGCGAAGGGCCGGGAGTACCAACTGGCCCCCTCTACCAAAATAGAAACCTCGGATAACGCCCGTCGTCAGGCGGGCCTGGTTCTTAACCATGGACCAATGGTCACGCCAGGCGGGGGAGTTAGAGAAGGTGACTCCCAAATATTTAAATTTGTCTACCTGAGAAATCTGATGACCATCCATCATCCACTTATGGGTTTCCCCATGCTTGCGGGGGCCCACTATTAACACCTTTGTCTTCCCATGGTTAATGAGGAGGCCTTCGTTGTTACAATATTCCTCAATCGTCCTCATCGCCCGCCTCAAACCCACCAGTGACCTGGAAATAAGAACGGTATCATCCGCATAAAGCAAGGATGCTACCCCTCTGTTCCCGATCTGCGGTGGGTGAGAATCAGCCTCATCCAAGCGGGGAGGAAGATCATTAAGAAAGATGTTGAATAGGGCGGGTGCCAATAGGCAACCCTGTCTCACCCCTCTGGCAACCTCCACCCTACCTGTCAAGGCCCCCTCCCTTGTGCACCTAACCTGCAAGGAATTACCCTCATGCATACGAGTTATCAAAAATAAAAGCCTCGGCTCCATCCGCAAGGCTTCCAGCTTGGCCCACAGCCGAGCCCTGCAGATGGAGTCGAACGCCGTTCTTAGGTCCACAAAACATAAGTAGACCTTCCTCCCCTGGCCAAGAGATTTCCCCACAAGGCAGGACAGAAGCAATGCATGATCCACTGTAGAGCGACCCTTCTGGAAGCCAATTTGCTCTGGCGTGATAATGTTTTGAGAATCCAGCCATCCAAGAAGCCTCTTCAGCAATAGTCTTGAATAAAGTTTTCCAAGAATGCTCAATAAGCTAATTGGGCGGTAGTTCCCCAGGTCCCTCGGGTCCCCTTTCTTAAAGATGGGGACCACAATACTTTTGAGCCACACTTTAGGGAAAACACCAGTAGCGTTCACATGGGTGAAGATTGGAGCCAGCACCCTGGCCCACCAATCTGGGGCCTCTTTTAAATGCTCTACAGTTATTAAATCTGCCCCGGGGGCCTTACCACTTTTGAGCTGTTGGATCATTTCCCTAACCTCTTCTTTAGAAACTGGAGGCCAGTGCGGGAAGGAATCAGATTTCTTCAGGGAAAGGCCACAGGGGGGCAGCGGGGAAGCTGAAAAAATATCCCCGTAATATTTTTCCCACACCTGTGGTGACAAGACCACAGGAACCAAAGTATCTTCCCCAAAACTCACCTGACGAATAAGGCCCCAAAATTGTTTGGAGTTCCCACTCCCTGCCGCTTTCTGCAAGCACCACCATTGATGCCTCTGGAAGGCTAAACGTTTTGAAATAATTAGACGGCGATATTGTGAGCGAATGGTCAAAAAGTATATTTTATCAGGACTAGATGGGTTCAACTTTAAATGATTTGCCGCACGTCTAAATTTCAAACGTTGGGCCCTGCATTCTCCATCAAACCATGTTGGGCATCTTTTCTGTTGGGTCATAAAGCGGCCCTTGGAAATTAAACATGGATTGAGTAAATCGAGAAGCACTTCAAGGCCACTCTGGATATCTACCGTCCCGCTTATAATTGAGGAGCACAGGTTCACCATATTAGGCTCCTGCAATAATGTCAAAAACTCCTGTGCCAATTTGTCCGACCACCTAACTCTCTTATACCCCTCAACTTCCCCCACCCGGGGGTTCGGCCCTTCCCAGCGGGGAGGCACCGGTTGGTCCTGGGAATCTGCCCAGGCTAGCTGTAATAAACAATGGGCGGTCTCCACATCAGGAGATACTTTGAGGCTCAACACCCTTGAGAACAGGGCAGTTGACACCAGGAAGTAATCAATGGTACTTGACCCCTGGAAGGAGTGGAATGTATAACACCCCACCTTATCTCCTTCTACTCTACCATTTAATAGTATAAGATCCAGATCCCCTACCAACCGCTCCATCTCCCTAGCATTCCTGTTAGATACTTTATCCTGGGATCTTCAAGGGGGGATCAAAAGAGAGTCTGTAGCTCTCACTCTGGTCCCAAGACCCTGACATTCTCCCACTCTCATATTAAAGTCCCCACCCACAACCAGGAAAGCAGCAGGAAACATCAGCCATACCACTTTGACCCTATTAATAACCTCCTCCCAGATTCCGGGGAAAGAGAACCTCGAGTTTTCTACCATATCCTAATTATTGTTTTAATGTCCCTGGGCCCTGTTTAATATTTGAGAGTTTAAGTATGTTGATGTTTTTTTTTAAAATGTATGCGTATTTTGTATGGTTTTATGGTTGGAAGCCACCCTGAGCTGTTCGTAGGAGGGGTGGGGTAGAAATTTATAAAATAAATAAATAAATAAATAAATAAAATGCCATGCTGCCTGTCTGCCCACCTGCCCAGGTGGCCAAGATAAAACCCTTCCTCAGTCTGTCTTCTTCTCATGCCATTTTGTCTGACCGCCCACCTGCCTGCCTGCACAGGTGGCCAAGATCAAAGCCTGCCTCAGTCTTCCTTCTGCTCATGCCATGCTGCCTGTCTTCCCACCAGCCCAGGTGGCCAAGATCAAACCCTACAAGAAAAAAATACAAGGCACTAGCCACTAGGTAGACAAAAAACAGAGTGCAATAGCACATGGCCGGCAAGCTGAATGGCCAAAATAAATACGGATATGTGGAGGATATTTTATAAAGGACCTTATGAAATTAAATTACACATAGCCAAAAGGAAGGTATCACAAAATGGATGACACAGAAGCATTTTGGATAAAACCTAATGCTTAATAGAAGCTATGCCTTTGTCCTTTATTTATTTTGAGATCAATAAAGACTCTGACAGATTTCACCAACAGTGTAAGGATAAATTATTCCTCGACAGTTTGGTGCGTTGGCCAGGAAGTCTCTTAGCCCGGCTGGTTCCAGGGGGGCTGCAGACTGTCTCTCCCTTCCACCTTTTGGCACCAGATCAAGGTTAGGGGCCTTTTGAAAACCCTATGGAGGTGTGGGTGAGAGGGGCTGCTTGTGGGCTCTGGGAGCCAGACCATTGGGCAGACGCCTTCTGAATCTGAGTAGTCAGATCTGTCAGACATTCTTAGTAATGTACAGAAAGTAATGTAGGAAGAGAAGACTAGTCAGTGAAAAGTGTTAATGGATCCAAGAAATCCTTCCAGAAAAGGGGATTTCTAGAGAAAAATCCTAAGGAAAGAATTTAATGTGCTGTGGCCTGTGAATGTGCTACCCTGTATGTGACCACTAACTGAGTCTGGGACTAAGCTGAGTATCGCATTGCAAGGTTGCCTTGAATTGGGATAGCTGCCCTGAATAGGGCTAATTGCCTACCTGGCAATGTGGGTAATTTCGTGGATATGTGCCTCTGTGGAACCCTGTGAATCAGTAGTGTGAGTGTGATTTATTTCCCTCTCCCAGTCTTAGATGCATAATTGTTTTGATCTGACTGAAAGCTTGTATGTTGGATTGATGATTGTGGGAGTGACTGAGTGAGAGTTTTTGTGAAGAAAGGAATGTTAGTTAATGAGCCTTTCAAACTGCAATGGGAAGCACTGTTAGATTGTGCCTGGTGGCATGCATCTCCCTGCTCCCTGGAATTGAGAGGACTCTTTAATAAACTGTCCCTGTGTGAAACTCCTGTGTGAATGAGAAAATGGGGGTCGGGGGATCTAAGGAGCTCTCTGTCCCGCCAAAAGAAAGCCCAGCTCGGTATATGTATAGTTATTATGGCCAAAATGCTTGTAGATTTTAGATGTGTGAAACAGGTATACCCAAGGTCATCATGAACTTCAGTTTCCTTTAATTGGCCCTTATGATTTAGATAAAATTGCTCAACTCCGTGGAGCCCTGAAGTCAAAAGACTGTAAAGAGCCTGTGACTCAATGGGATGTTGTTGTTTTTTTTATTGGCATACTGAAGCTTCTAAAAGGAAGCAAGAATCTAGGTTTAAATCTCTTCTAGATTCTCAGGAAAAATTAAAAAGTTCAATTGTCAAAGTTCAGAGAAAAACAAATCTGATCATGTGTGTACACCTAGTGCTCCACCTAGTGAGTCTGTGGTTCCTTTGTATCCTCAACTTAAACTGCCTGAAGGCACTGATGAGGAAACTTCTGAAGATTTACTAGATTTTTTAGCCCTGCATCTTTACCACCAGATCCAAACAATGCTGGGGTACCCCAACCGCAGCAGTCTCGGGGAGCCCAGGAAGCTCTGGCAGCACAGCTGCCACCTCCATCAGGTTTTATACAGACAGCCACTCTTCCCAATAGTACTGGAAGTGCAGGTTCATCTTTGCCTGCGCATGGAGCATTTTCAGAGGTGTCAGCTCCCTTGAAAGCACAGTCCGGTGCATCACTGAGTTCTAACGCCATTAGTTCTACTATGGGCTCAGCTGCTTTTAGTCCTGTTTCAGGCTGCACTAGTTTTAATTGGCTCTTATCATTTGGACAGCTTTGCTTATTTTTAAAAAGGAAGATTCCACAAGTTTGCAGAGCAATTAAGTAAGTTTTAAAGACTTCCAGTAACTTAATTTTAAAGAAAAGCGTGCTTCTACCTTAGCCTGATCAGAAAACATTGCTGGGGGGGGAGGGAGGGAGATGGGGAAGTGAATTATGGTATGGGTGTTACATTTGCTGGCCCTTACCACTATTGTGGCCAACTGTAATGTTGAGAAGTGGATGTCCGATCCAATGTGGCCTATTGGACCAAACATTTGACTCTTCCACCTCTTTCTCTTACCCAGATTACCAGCTCCTGTTCAAGCACCATGTGACATTTTTTTCCTGCTTTATATTGGGGTAGCCTAAAAAGCTGTAATTCCTTTCATATTATATAGTAAGACAATTTGGTCCCTTTTGTTATAATTGTGTGTTGTAATTTATTAAGAATTCATAGCAAGGTATTGCCTGCTGTTTCATCATTTTCATCATTTCAGCATGATGAGTAAATGGAGCAAATCAAAATTGCAAAAAAATGAAGAAATTAAGTTAACATCTTAATGGCTTTTGCCTAAAGGTTTTCAGTGCAAAGAAAGGTATTGGTTCAGCTACTGTATTTTTTTGAACAAAATATTACTATACCACCTTGTAATACACCTATTTTTACCTTAAAATACTTGGAAGTACCTGTTTACTAGGGTTGGGACATCAGGCCAAATACTGGCTACTGGTTTTACCGGTTACCGGTTTACAAAAAACTGGACTACTTGATTAAAACCGGATTACCGGTGCTGGATTTATTGCATTGATTTCAATGGGGAACTGTCCCCATTGAAATCAATGGGGAAAAAAATACCTCCCCGCTCCCAGGCTGTGCAGGTGGAAGGGGGGCACACCCCACCCACCCTGCCCAGCCTGGATTAAAACTAAATAAATTACCCTAAATCCCTACAAGTGTGGGCTCCGGGCCGCCACCGGTGACCCAGAGCCCGCACCAGCTGGTACTAGGGTGATCCCTGGAGTGGGGGTGGGGGTGATCCCTGGGGTGGGGGCTTTCTAGGCCTTCTGGGGAACTTCTGGGTTTCCCTGGAAGGCCTAGAAAGCACTGAAGCCAGAAGCCATAGCCAGCACTGAAGCCTCCGGACCGCCGCCGCCACCGCCGCCCGGAGCGCCAAAGGTAGGCGATCCCTGGGTGGGGAGGTAGGGTGATCCCTGTGGTGGGGGTGGGGGCTGTTTTATATTGGGTTTTATATGGTTTTCTTTTTTTTTTATTTGGTTTTTTTGTTTTTATATGGGGTTTTTTTTTAAAAAATTAATCTAATATTATATCTATCTATCTACACTAAATCTAACTGCTATTAACTATTCTAAATGCTATGAACTAAATGGATTATCTAATAAGTACACAGGCCTACTTCTACAAACACTAAAACTAAATCACTAACGCTATCTCTATCACTAAGCTAGCTCCTACAACTACTATCCCTAACCTATCTATCTATCTCTCTATATCTATATCTCTCTNATCCTACTCAACGCCTGCTGTTCAGGAATAGCGACTAGCTCAGAAGGTGTTGGGAAGGGGGGGAGGCAGATAGTTTCACTTCTTGCAAGCCTCTCCACCCCTAGTGCCTGGAAGTCTGCTCCTCAGTGACTAGTACTACACCTCCCTGTCACGTTTGACCTTACAGTGAACCTTTTTTTGCCACCCGAACTCACCCAAACGCGATCCGAACTGACCGAGCTGTTCGGTCATTTCGACGTTTGGAATTGAGTTCGGTTCGGCCAGTTCATGTTCGGAAGTTCGGTTCGGTTTGGTCGTCCAAACAGGCCGAGTTTGGGCTGAACTCTGAACTTCCGAACCGCGTTCGCCCATCCCTAAAAAATAATTGAAGCAGTAGAATAATTGGACCTATTCCTGTGTGAGTTATTTGTAGCTTTGTTTTTAGGCCCCTCAGCTTGGTTAAGCTGATCCCTAATGCCTGAATGCCACAAATTATATGAACTGAATTTAGGTCTCATGTCTTGCATTTTTTGAATTATGGCTAGCCTGCTTAATTAAATGACATGTTTTAATTTGTTGTTGTGGCTGGGCAGTACTTTAGGCCTACTTTATTTTCTTAGGCTTTGCATTTTATATAGAATTTATATAGTTATTTAGGTGTGTTTTAGTTAACTGTGTATTGGTTCTTGTGTGTCTGTGTCCTAGATGTAAAAAATCATATTAGTGTGCAAAGATTTTTGTAATCAGACCAGGAAGATTTTATCCCATAATTGCTGGCAAGGCCCTGAGGATCAATCAGAACCTTTGCTGCTCAGACCAAGGAGCAGTAAGAAAATAAATTGCCATTTTGACAAATATTTCATAAAGCAAACCTCAATACCACCACAATTGAAATGATCATTAGTTCGACTGATAAAACTGTGCTATCCTAATACCAAGCACTAATGAAGTATGTCAAGACTTTTGATTTACAGATCCAAGAAGCCCTTCCCCAAAGGACCTTCTGAAACCTGCAACATGGTGACTGAGGCCATGTCACAAGCCTCCAGGGAAAAACACCTTTCAAATTGCATTGGTGAGTCCTTTTTCATGTACTTTTTGCCACCAACACTGACACTGAGTTCCAGGCACTTTCATCCTGGATTCACACATCCCAAAGGACCTCTGCACTGGTATAAATAAAGTCAGAGGGGCAGGGTAATGTGCTAGTGACCTCTTCCCTGCCACCTATACTAGAAGAGGATTTGCCACTACAAAGAGAAGAGGATTTGCAACTAGAAAACAAAAGCAAAGATGTGTCACCACACCACCACTACCACCTCAGAAACAGAGGAAAAGACTCTTAGGTGATTTTCCTACTGGATTCAGCTTGTCATTTTCTTAAAGGTCTGCATCATCATTGCCACTGTTGTTGTGTTCTGGCCTACCCGAGAAGAAAATAAAGGAACTTTGCACATGGGGTGTTTTGAGACGTGATGGGGTGGCTTCGCCCCATTCTGAAAACAACCCAGAGATTCCCCGCCGGGATAACCCAGGCATGGCAAACAGACATGCCTGGGATCCCAGCAGGGAATCAGGGAGGGGTCAGGGCCACGCGGCGCAACTTGTGGCCGCACGGCCCCACCCCCTCCACGCTGCCTCACCGCCCGCCCTCTGGGGAGATGGGCAGGCGGCGAGGCCAATGCCGCCACAGTGTCTGGCTGAGTTCACCACAGTCCGGAATCCTGCCGGGGATTCTGGGCCGTGATAGCTGACCAGATATTACTTTTTTTTTATGCCCGGCTGGAATCACTTTCACCACACTTCAGCCGATATTCACACCGGTAGCCCGGGAACCATGGTTGAAATTGACCCCATGTGGGTATTCAGTGTGGCGAACATCTGGCAGTCACCGAACAGACGTGCAGGGCACAGTGACCACATGTAGGTATTCAGCGTGGTTCACTGTGATCTCGTCACGTCTGAAAACACCCCTAGCCACACAAATAAAAGAACATATACACATTAGAAATAAACACTTGGTGCATAGTGACAACACCTTTCTGTTGACTATTGAGCAACTATGGAAATCTCTTAATGGGTATTTTCAGACGTTACAAGATCACGGTGAACCACGGTGAATAGCCACCTGTGGTCACTGTGTCTCGAACGTCTGTTTGGCGGCTGCCAGATGTTCGCCCGGTGAATCCCCACATGGGGTCAATTTGAACCACGCTTCCCGGGCTAGCCGGGGGAATGTCCCGGGAAGCGTGGTCAAAAAGATCCCCAGCGGGGACTAAGAAAAAGTCACGTCTGGCCGGTTGCCACGGCCCAGGATCCCCGGCGGGATCCCGGGCCATGGCACTTCCATCCCGACACGGCGACCGCAGTGGCCCCGCCGCCCGCCCGTCTCCCTGGAGGGCGGGCGGCAGGGTGCGTGGAGGGGTGGGGTCATGCAGCCGCACATTGCGCCGCGCAGCCCCGCCCCCTCCCACATTCCTCACCAGGATCCCCTCGGCACGTCTGATATGGCGTGACGGGGTGACCCCGGCGGGGAATGACAGGGTTGTTTTCAGTACAGGGCCAAGCGGCCCCGTAACGTCTGAAAATACCCAATGTGTCTAAATGCTGGATTTGTGCCCATGTGCCCACACACTCTATGGGGGGAATTCATTTTGTTCCCGTAGTATTAAATGCCTCTCAAATAGTGCAAGGAGTGACCACTCCATTTCCAGTCAAGGAATTAACATGGCTAATATAGGCCACAATAATACTGAATACATTCACCGAGTCAAGGAAGTGCAGGGCGAATATTGCTTTAAGTCTAATAGGTCTATGTGGGGAAAATATGCCCACAAGGAAGGGGTTATGGTATGTTACAGCGTATGCAGCTACACATTCACCATAAATTCCACTGAATATATGGCCTTAAATGGAAACTCCTTCCATGGCTATTTCCCCTACCTTCTGAATTCCAGTTATTATGGACTTCGCATTATCCAATCCTCCTTGTCCTATATGACTGTACACATTGCCCTGATTGGACACTATGTCATTTGTGAAAACAAGGCCTATAAGAAATTGCCCCCTGGTGGGAGGGATCTTGTTTTATTGGAGCCATTGTCCCTGCCATTTGACACCTGTCTTCCCTCCCTCAAGGTAAACTAAATAACCAAAGGGAGATCACTGAGGCCCAAAAATATTAGGGTATCACCATAACTGGAATTGGAGTTGCCTTCTCTATGCGAGAAATAAAACAAATGACTGGGGTATTAGAGAAAGTTGCTAATGCAACATCCCTAGGCTCTAAGGACATAGTCGATGAAATGGGTAATATCAGACAGATGGTTTTGCAAAACCGAATAGCCCTAGACTTTATTATCCTAGCCAGCAAAGGGGGTGTATACTTTGATTGGGAAAGAATGCTGTGTTTATATTCCAGACAACTCTGGCTCTATTTTAGATCAAACTGTCCGCATTAAACAAGCAGTAGCCCAGTTACATCAAAAAGATCAATGGACCCTTTGGGCCTGGCTTGGAGGCTTAGGCTCCAAACATTTTTATATTGTTTTAACTGTTTTTGTTGTTTTGTTTTTTGCTTATTTTTATGCATTCAATTAATTTAATGCTCATTAGATGCTGCTTAAATAGCACCGTGGGACAACTATCACAAGGCATGAACCAAAGACATAGAACCCAAGTTTATAACATGTATGCAGATCTCCAAACCCAGCAAGCAGATATTGATGGCTTAATGTCCATAAGGGGTAAAGTTAGGTTGCTGTGCCTTCTAGGTCACAAAGGGAAGGAATTGTGGAGGAAATTTTATATGGGACCCTATGGAATTAAATTACACATAGCCAAATGGAAGGTGTCACAAAATGGATGATGCAAAAGGATTTTGGGTAAAACACAATGCTTCATAGAAGCTATGCCTTTGCCCTTTAGACAGAGAGCTATTTGCTCTCTGTATTCTGCTTTTAATAATAAGGCCTTGGAAAGTGCTCCACACAGGCCTTAGACCTAGGGTGTTTTCAGACATGGTGGGGGCAATTGGTCCCATCACGAAATCAATTAATTCATCCCCGCTGGGATGACCTGTAATGCCCTAACAGACGTGCTGGGGGATCCCGGTGGGGAATCAGGGAGGGGGCGGGGCTGCACGGCGCAACGTGCAGCCACACGGCCCTGCCCCCTCCACACTCCCCGCTGCCCACCTCTGGGGAGACGGGCGGCCACTGCGGCCAATGCCGCCACAGCAGTCACCAGCTATGGCCACGGGATGGAATCCCTGTGGGGATTCCGGGCCGTGGCTGCCGTCCAGACGTGACGGCAGGGGTCACCACGGCGGGGAATTCCTTTCACCACGCGATGGCCTCCGGTCCCGCCGCTGAAGCTGCTCGCGTGGTGAATGTGATTCCCTGCCATGGTAACATCTGGGGGGAACATCCATTACCCCAACAGATGTTACGTGGTCCAAGCCACCACAGGGAATTGACTGTGGTTGACATTGACCATGTAACATCGGAAAATACCCCTAGACACTGAGACACTTTTCACCCGTGTTTTTCATAACAAATAGACCAAGTAACCTTGCAAATGAAAAGCCAAATTAACCTTGTTAGGCACCATATATTATAAACAGTTTGGCTCAAATAATTTTGAGAAGAACCATCTCAAATATGTAAACATTGTGTGTAATGTAGGAACTTTGCATCGTTGTATTACGTTGCACTTTGAGTGACAAGCATGTATCTTTTGCCTGTATTGTAACCTATAAAATACTTGTGTATCCTGGGAGGGACAGAACATCCTGTTTCCTTGCATGGAGACAGTGTTGCTCTCTCTCTCAGTGCTTTGAGATCAATAAAGACTCTGACAGATTTCACCAATGGTGTAAGTATAAATTATTCCTTGACAGATATAATGACAAAATGCCACTTTTGCAGGAGTTACCCAGGCAGCCTTGGAATTTTCAGACCACAGCATCCCTCTAACTGTCAGCTGTCTCTGGCAACATTTGAAACCCAGTGTGCTACTGATGAAGGAGCTTCTTTGAGAATTGNCCCTCCCACATTCCTCACCAGGATCCCCTCGGCACGTCTGATATGGCGTGACGGGGTGACCCCGGCGGGGAATGACAGGGTTGTTTTCAGTACAGGGCCAAGCGGCCCCGTAACGTCTGAAAATACCCAATGTGTCTAAATGCTGGATTTGTGCCCATGTGCCCACACACTCTATGGGGGGAATTCATTTTGTTCCCGTAGTATTAAATGCCTCTCAAATAGTGCAAGGAGTGACCACTCCATTTCCAGTCAAGGAATTAACATGGCTAATATAGGCCACAATAATACTGAATACATTCACCGAGTCAAGGAAGTGCAGGGCGAATATTGCTTTAAGTCTAATAGGTCTATGTGGGGAAAATATGCCCACAAGGAAGGGGTTATGGTATGTTACAGCGTATGCAGCTACACATTCACCATAAATTCCACTGAATATATGGCCTTAAATGGAAACTCCTTCCATGGCTATTTCCCCTACCTTCTGAATTCCAGTTATTATGGACTTCGCATTATCCAATCCTCCTTGTCCTATATGACTGTACACATTGCCCTGATTGGACACTATGTCATTTGTGAAAACAAGGCCTATAAGAAATTGCCCCCTGGTGGGAGGGATCTTGTTTTATTGGAGCCATTGTCCCTGCCATTTGACACCTGTCTTCCCTCCCTCAAGGTAAACTAAATAACCAAAGGGAGATCACTGAGGCCCAAAAATATTAGGGTATCACCATAACTGGAATTGGAGTTGCCTTCTCTATGCGAGAAATAAAACAAATGACTGGGGTATTAGAGAAAGTTGCTAATGCAACATCCCTAGGCTCTAAGGACATAGTCGATGAAATGGGTAATATCAGACAGATGGTTTTGCAAAACCGAATAGCCCTAGACTTTATTATCCTAGCCAGCAAAGGGGGTGTATACTTTGATTGGGAAAGAATGCTGTGTTTATATTCCAGACAACTCTGGCTCTATTTTAGATCAAACTGTCCGCATTAAACAAGCAGTAGCCCAGTTACATCAAAAAGATCAATGGACCCTTTGGGCCTGGCTTGGAGGCTTAGGCTCCAAACATTTTTATATTGTTTTAACTGTTTTTGTTGTTTTGTTTTTTGCTTATTTTTATGCATTCAATTAATTTAATGCTCATTAGATGCTGCTTAAATAGCACCGTGGGACAACTATCACAAGGCATGAACCAAAGACATAGAACCCAAGTTTATAACATGTATGCAGATCTCCAAACCCAGCAAGCAGATATTGATGGCTTAATGTCCATAAGGGGTAAAGTTAGGTTGCTGTGCCTTCTAGGTCACAAAGGGAAGGAATTGTGGAGGAAATTTTATATGGGACCCTATGGAATTAAATTACACATAGCCAAATGGAAGGTGTCACAAAATGGATGATGCAAAAGGATTTTGGGTAAAACACAATGCTTCATAGAAGCTATGCCTTTGCCCTTTAGACAGAGAGCTATTTGCTCTCTGTATTCTGCTTTTAATAATAAGGCCTTGGAAAGTGCTCCACACAGGCCTTAGACCTAGGGTGTTTTCAGACATGGTGGGGGCAATTGGTCCCATCACGAAATCAATTAATTCATCCCCGCTGGGATGACCTGTAATGCCCTAACAGACGTGCTGGGGGATCCCGGTGGGGAATCAGGGAGGGGGCGGGGCTGCACGGCGCAACGTGCAGCCACACGGCCCTGCCCCCTCCACACTCCCCGCTGCCCACCTCTGGGGAGACGGGCGGCCACTGCGGCCAATGCCGCCACAGCAGTCACCAGCTATGGCCACGGGATGGAATCCCTGTGGGGATTCCGGGCCGTGGCTGCCGTCCAGACGTGACGGCAGGGGTCACCACGGCGGGGAATTCCTTTCACCACGCGATGGCCTCCGGTCCCGCCGCTGAAGCTGCTCGCGTGGTGAATGTGATTCCCTGCCATGGTAACATCTGGGGGGAACATCCATTACCCCAACAGATGTTACGTGGTCCAAGCCACCACAGGGAATTGACTGTGGTTGACATTGACCATGTAACATCGGAAAATACCCCTAGACACTGAGACACTTTTCACCCGTGTTTTTCATAACAAATAGACCAAGTAACCTTGCAAATGAAAAGCCAAATTAACCTTGTTAGGCACCATATATTATAAACAGTTTGGCTCAAATAATTTTGAGAAGAACCATCTCAAATATGTAAACATTGTGTGTAATGTAGGAACTTTGCATCGTTGTATTACGTTGCACTTTGAGTGACAAGCATGTATCTTTTGCCTGTATTGTAACCTATAAAATACTTGTGTATCCTGGGAGGGACAGAACATCCTGTTTCCTTGCATGGAGACAGTGTTGCTCTCTCTCTCAGTGCTTTGAGATCAATAAAGACTCTGACAGATTTCACCAATGGTGTAAGTATAAATTATTCCTTGACAGATATAATGACAAAATGCCACTTTTGCAGGAGTTACCCAGGCAGCCTTGGAATTTTCAGACCACAGCATCCCTCTAACTGTCAGCTGTCTCTGGCAACATTTGAAACCCAGTGTGCTACTGATGAAGGAGCTTCTTTGAGAATTGTGCTGTTTAGTTGCTTTTCAAGTATTTATCTACATGTATTAAAGCAACTTGCATCCTCGTTGGATCCAGCAACCTTCTCTACTGAACTATAAGATGAATTAGAACAACTACAATTACAGGTATGCTATATTTACACAAGAAAAACTTACAGAATGCCACCTTACAATAGAACATCTGAAAGTATACAGAACTCTTAACATTATTCCAAAAGGTCTTGAGATCAAGAATCCCTTATCATATCCAGAAAGTAACTTGATAACCAATAACTGGTACTTAAACAAACATAATTTGAGTATGTACCTCCTATCCACAATGCTAGCCAAGACATTACAGAAGAGTAAAACCTTAAAACACACTCTTCAAAAAGAACTGATGCATCAGCAAGACCAACTTAAGAATTTTCTCACCTACTGTATCAAATTAACTACATAAAACATTATAATTTTAATAGAACTTTTATAACAAAAAACAAAACACTCAAAAGAGACATTTTACGATACCATCTTCCTCTCCTTCCAACCAATCATATACTATGTGGATCTATCTACAAAGACACCATCACTCTAACTACACACAATGAGCCAGCTGAAAAACAGATCAGAAACAGGAGATTCAAAAGACATTAATCAAAACACAACACATCCTTTCATAACAGTCAGACAGAAGACCCCAAAACAGTAGTGGATCTCACCGAAGGCCTGCTATCACAAAGTGAAATTGAACTTCTCTCAAGAGGACTTAACGTTTGTCCCATACCAAAAGACCATAAATACAGCACAAATGAAAAGTGACATCAAATTGTTTGAGAAAAGGTGTAGATTAAAAGATTTTTTTAATGATGAATCCAAAACCAACACAGATGGTTACAATAAAGATCCCTTCCTCCAGTTCAAAACTCCTAAAACATGGACACCTAATTCTAACTGAAATCCTGTTCTGGAAACTTTTCTTCTATCCATCAATACGATCATAAACAACCACACACCACCCAAGACTTATGACAACCTTTCTAAAGAAGAAAGAGCAGCCCTGAGAAACCTCCAAAAGAGGAATGACATTGTCATTAAGCCAGCAGACAAAGGTGGGGCCGTTGTGGTGTTAAAAACAATGGACTACATCTCAGAAGGCCTCAGACAGCTCAATGACGACAGTACGTACAAACCTCTACATAAAGACATCTCAGCAGATTTGAATGGCCAGATATCCAACACCATTAAAACATTTGTGGAGAAAAATCAACTCAATAAGGAAACTTCAGATCTTCTCATCAACCCTAATCCAACTCCTGGGAGATTTTATATGTTACCAAAAATCCAAAAAGCCAATAATCCAGGATGCCCAATTGTGTCAGGCAACAATACAGTCACTGAGAGACTTTCTCTCCATATTGACTTACAGCTACAAAATCTTGTACACAACTTTCCATCATACATTAAGGATACCAAGGGTTTCCTGTCAAGATTGAATCCTTAAATGTACAGCGTCAGTTTGATGACAACCTGCTACTTGCAACCTTTGATGTTACATCACTCTACATGAACATACCACATGAAGATAGTATCTCAGCTATAGGCAAGTTTTTAAAGGATTCTAATGAACCCAAGGCAGAGATTATTACCACCCTGGCTAAATTAGTTCTTACATGTAACAACTTCACCTTCAGTGACAAGCACTATCTCCAGATACAAGGCACGGCTATGGGGACACGCATGACTCCATCATATGCCAACTTATTTATGGGTAATCTCGAACAAGAAAGCCTTAAAGGATCCACATACAAACCACTAGTATGGTGGTGTTACATCGACAATATATTTGTGATCTGGGCCAAGGGTGTAGAAAACTTTGAAAAATTCAAAGAATACATTAACTCCTTTCATCCTACCATCAAATTTACATGCAACGACAACATAGGAAAAGATAAAATCCCATTTCTTGATGTTTTAATATCCATAGAACGAAGAAGGTTNCGGGATGGAATCCCTGTGGGGATTCCGGGCCGTGGCTGCCGTCCAGACGTGACGGCAGGGGTCACCACGGCGGGGAATTCCTTTCACCACGCGATGGCCTCCGGTCCCGCCGCTGAAGCTGCTCGCGTGGTGAATGTGATTCCCTGCCATGGTAACATCTGGGGGGAACATCCATTACCCCAACAGATGTTACGTGGTCCAAGCCACCACAGGGAATTGACTGTGGTTGACATTGACCATGTAACATCGGAAAATACCCCTAGACACTGAGACACTTTTCACCCGTGTTTTTCATAACAAATAGACCAAGTAACCTTGCAAATGAAAAGCCAAATTAACCTTGTTAGGCACCATATATTATAAACAGTTTGGCTCAAATAATTTTGAGAAGAACCATCTCAAATATGTAAACATTGTGTGTAATGTAGGAACTTTGCATCGTTGTATTACGTTGCACTTTGAGTGACAAGCATGTATCTTTTGCCTGTATTGTAACCTATAAAATACTTGTGTATCCTGGGAGGGACAGAAAAAACTGTTTCCTTGCATGGAGAAAGTGTTGCTCTCTCTCTCAGTGCTTTGAGATCAATAAAGACTCTGACAGATTTCACCAATGGTGTAAGTATAAATTATTCCTTGACAGATATAATGACAAAATGCCACTTTTGCAGGAGTTACCCAGGCAGCCTTGGAATTTTCAGACCACAGCATCCCTCTAACTGTCAGCTGTCTCTGGCAACATTTGAAACCCAGTGTGCTACTGATGAAGGAGCTTCTTTGAGAATTGTGCTGTTTAGTTGCTTTTCAAGTATTTATCTACATGTATTAAAGCAACTTGCATCCTCGTTGGATCCAGCAACCTTCTCTACTGAACTATAAGATGAATTAGAACAACTACAATTACAGGTATGCTATATTTACACAAGAAAAACTTACAGAATGCCACCTTACAATAGAACATCTGAAAGTATACAGAACTCTTAACATTATTCCAAAAGGTCTTGAGATCAAGAATCCCTTATCATATCCAGAAAGTAACTTGATAACCAATAACTGGTACTTAAACAAACATAATTTGAGTATGTACCTCCTATCCACAATGCTAGCCAAGACATTACAGAAGAGTAAAACCTTAAAACACACTCTTCAAAAAGAACTGATGCATCAGCAAGACCAACTTAAGAATTTTCTCACCTACTGTATCAAATTAACTACATAAAACATTATAATTTTAATAGAACTTTTATAACAAAAAACAAAACACTCAAAAGAGACATTTTACGATACCATCTTCCTCTCCTTCCAACCAATCATATACTATGTGGATCTATCTACAAAGACACCATCACTCTAACTACACACAATGAGCCAGCTGAAAAACAGATCAGAAACAGGAGATTCAAAAGACATTAATCAAAACACAACACATCCTTTCATAACAGTCAGACAGAAGACCCCAAAACAGTAGTGGATCTCACCGAAGGCCTGCTATCACAAAGTGAAATTGAACTTCTCTCAAGAGGACTTAACGTTTGTCCCATACCAAAAGACCATAAATACAGCACAAATGAAAAGTGACATCAAATTGTTTGAGAAAAGGTGTAGATTAAAAGATTTTTTTAATGATGAATCCAAAACCAACACAGATGGTTACAATAAAGATCCCTTCCTCCAGTTCAAAACTCCTAAAACATGGACACCTAATTCTAACTGAAATCCTGTTCTGGAAACTTTTCTTCTATCCATCAATACGATCATAAACAACCACACACCACCCAAGACTTATGACAACCTTTCTAAAGAAGAAAGAGCAGCCCTGAGAAACCTCCAAAAGAGGAATGACATTGTCATTAAGCCAGCAGACAAAGGTGGGGCCGTTGTGGTGTTAAAAACAATGGACTACATCTCAGAAGGCCTCAGACAGCTCAATGACGACAGTACAAACAAACCTCTACATAAAGACATCACAGCAGATTTGAATGACCAGATATCCAAAACCATTAAAACATTTGTGGAGAAAAATCAACTTAATAAGGAAACTGCAGATCTTCTCATCAACCCTAATCCAACTCCTGGGAGATTTTATATGTTACCAAAAATCCAAAAAGCCAATAATCCAGGATGCCCAATTGTGTCAGGCAACAATACAGTCACTGAGAGACTTTCTCTCCATATTGACTTACAGCTACAAAATCTTGTACACAACTTTCCATCATACATTAAGGATACCAAGGGTTTCCTGTCAAGATTGAATCCTTAAATGTACAGCGTCAGTTTGATGACAACCTGCTACTTGCAACCTTTGATGTTACATCACTCTACATGAACATACCACATGAAGATAGTATCTCAGCTATAGGCAAGTTTTTAAAGGATTCTAATGAACCCAAGGCAGAGATTATTACCACCCTGGCTAAATTAGTTCTTACATGTAACAACTTCACCTTCAGTGACAAGCACTATCTCCAGATACAAGGCACGGCTATGGGGACACGCATGACTCCATCATATGCCAACTTATTTATGGGTAATCTCGAACAAGAAAGCCTTAAAGGATCCACATACAAACCACTAGTATGGTGGTGTTACATCGACAATATATTTGTGATCTGGGCCAAGGGTGTAGAAAACTTTGAAAAATTCAAAGAATACATTAACTCCTTTCATCCTACCATCAAATTTACATGCAACGACAACATAGGAAAAGATAAAATCCCATTTCTTGATGTTTTAATATCCATAGAACGAAGAAGGTTAGTCACTGACTTACACAGCAAACCCACTGTTGCACACCTCTATTTAAATTGGAACTCCTGACATCCTAAAAACATCATAATCAACATCACATACAGTTTGGCACTCTGGATCAAACGCATTTGCAAATACAATACTACTTTTCTCAGAAGGAGCGAAGAACTTAGAGAACACCTCCTGAAACGTGGATACCCTTATCACATAATTGACTACAACATCCAACGAGCCTCAATTTTGCCAAGATTACCTCTCCTTCTGGATAGCAGAGAAAAAAAACATCACCTACAATGCATTCCTTTTGTTGTAGACTATCATCCTGCATCACCTAATTACAAGCTGGCTATCAAATAAAGCTACCCCTTGATTGCAAATTCAGAACACCTAAAAAAAGTAATTAGCAAATCCCCGGTCATTTCTTTTCGACAACCACCCAATCTACGCAGGCTACTGGTCAGAGCCAAACTCACATCTACTGTTGACAATCCAGGCTCACATCCCTGCTCATCCAACCGATGCATCACCTGCTCTTATCTAAAGGAAACAACCAGCTTCAAGAGCACAACCACCAACAAGACCTACCTCATCAGACAGAATCTCACCTGCAAGATTAGCAATGTTGTTTATATCGTTCAGTGCAAGCACTCAGGTTGCCACATACAATATGTGGGTAAAACCACCACAGATCTGCGTACCCGCTTTAAGAATCACAAATCTGCTATCCTGACCAAAAAAATGCATCAACCTGTTGCAAAACATTTCAATTTAGAAGATCATGAGCTAGCAGATTTGGAAATATTCCCCACTGAACACCTACCAAACCCTGTGATGCTGGATAAAATAGAAAACTTATGGATCTATAGATTAAACAACTTAACACCTCATGGCCTTAATTTGGAAGGCAATAGTTAAAGAAGAGTTTGCCTTCTGCATTTTGCCACTTTTGTAGGAGTTACCCAGGCACTTTTGTAGGAGTTACCCAGGCACTTTTGTAGGAGTTACCCAGGTATATATATATATATATATATATATACACACACACTTGAAAAGCAACTAAACAGCACAATTCTCAAAGAAGCTCTGGATCCCAGGAGGATGCAGTCAATCACTAATTTTATATATATATATATATATCTTTTTGGATAAGATTGATAACAGAGGTAGATGGAAAGATGAAAAGTTGATGTTGTGGCTGGAGCTAGACGTTCTGACTTCCGCCTTCATCAGTAGCACACTGGGTTTCAAATGTTGCCAGAGACAGCTGACATTTAGAGGAATGCTGTGGTCTGAAAATTCCAAGGCTGCCTGGGTAACTCCTACAAAAGTGGCAAAATGCAGAAGGCAAACTCTTCTTTAACTATTGCCTTCCAAATTAAGGCCATGAGGTGTTAAGGTGTTTAATCTATAGATCCGTAAGTTTTCTATTTTATCCAGCATCACAGGGTTTTATGAAGTTATCTACTTTAAGAATCTTGAAAAAGAGTGCTGTTTGAAACGAGAAAATAACCCGGGATCTCGTAGATCCAATGAGTATTGACATCTTCCATTATTGTTTGTATAGAATTGTTTTGGATATGAATGATGACAGTATTATCATGTTGTTGTGTTTAGATACATATGTACAATAAATATTGGTGTTTTTATTGATTGTGTAATTTTTGTATACACACACACACACACACACACACATTATATATATATCCTCCTGGGATCCAGAGCTTCTTTGAGAATTGTGCTGTTTAGCTGCTTTTCAAGTGAATAGATAGATAGATAGATAGATAGATAGATAGATAGATAGATAGATAGATAGATAGATAGATAGATAGATAGATAGATAGATACTTGAAAAGCAACTAAACAGCACAATTCTCAAAGAAGCTCTGGATCCCAGGAGGATATATATATAAAGTGTGTGTGTGTGTGTATACAAAAATTAAATAATCAATAAAAACACCAATATTTATTGTACATATGTATCTAAACACAACAACATGATAATACTGCCATCATTCATATCCAAAACAATTCTATACAAACAATAATGGAAGATGTCAATACTCATTGGATCTACGAGATCCCGGGTTATATTCTCGTTTCAAACAGTACTCTTTTTCAAGATTCTTAAAGTAGATAACATCATTCCACTTGGTGGTCTTCTATACACTTGATATGTGGAACACATACAAATATAAACTGAACAGGTCCCCCCTACAAGAACAATACACATAAAGTGAATAGTCATATATCCTATACAACGTATCTAGATTCATTATTTCACAGACTCTGATAAGTATCTACTCAAATACATCTCTGACATACATATCAGTGTTAGGCAGCTTTAACCTCCAATTTTGACCATAATCAAAACTGTATTGTTAAGTCTTACTCAACAGCATGGCTGTGTTCAGAAAAATAAGTCATGGATATTGACTCTCTAGAGGTTATACACCTATATAAAAAATACAATAAACTTAAAACACCCCATAATATATCAAGTGAGCCCATCATAGTTGTCAAACCCAAATCAACATACATAATATCTCCTATCATCACATTATATATCATATATGGTAATCCCTGTCCTGGAGAATGTATGGATTGTAACTCCTTTACACATTCCCAAAGACATAACCTTCAATCTGCATAACTCTTCCTACCCACATATGTCTCTTTCTAATGGGCTCCGGCATATGTATATCTCATAACACCTATATATTAGGGATGGGCAAACAGATCACGGTTCGGGTTCAGCCGTTCGGTTCAGCTGTGTTCGGTTCGTCCGTTCGGTTCGTCCGTTCAGTTCGTCTGCATTCGGTTCGTCTGCATTTGGTTCGGCAGTTCGGTTAGTTCGCTGGGTTCAGGTTTGGCCGTTGGGTTCGGCCGTTCGGTTCAGCCATTCGGCCGTTCGGTTCGGCCGTTTGGCCATTTGGTTCGGTTGCGTTCGGCTGTTCGGGAAATGTTGTTATGGGTGTTTGTTTGTTTTTAATATGGATTTTTGGTTTTATATTGGGTTTTATATGGTTTTCTTTTTTTTTTAATTTGGTTTTTTTGTTTTTATATGGGGTTTTAAAAAAAAATTTTAATCTAATATTATATCTATCTATCTACACTAAATCTAACTGCTATTAACTATTCTAAATGAACTAAATGGATTATCTAATAAGTACACAGGCCTACTCCTACAAACACTAAAACTAAATCACTAACGCTATCTCTATCAATAAGCTAGCTCCTACAACTACTATCCCTAACCTATCTATCTATCTCTATATATCTATATCTCTCTATTTCTCTATATATGGGATGGGGGGGAATCACAAACACAAGGTTTAAGGTTTAAGGTTTAAGTTTCATTTCAGTACAAAACTGAAATGAAACTTAAAGCAATCTATTAATCCTACTCAACGCCTGCTGTTCAGGAATAGCGACTAGCTCAGAAGGTGTTGGGAAGGGGGGGAGGCAGATAGTTTCACTTCTTACAAGCCTCTCCACCCCTGGTGCCTGGAAGTCTGCTCCTCAGTGACTAGTACTACCCCTCCCTGTCACATTTGACCTTACAGTGAACCTTTTTTTGCCACACGAACTCACCCGAACGTGATCCGAATTGACCGAACAGTTCGGTTATTTTGCTGTTCTGATTGAGTTCGGTTTGGCCAGTTCGTGTTCGGAAGTTCGGTTCGGTTCGGTTGTCCGAACAGGCCTAGTTCGGGCTGAACTCCGAACTTCTGAATCGCGTTTGCCCATCCGTACTTTATATACATAGCTCTATGGTGCCAGTCCCAAACCAGGTGTTACTTATAACTCCTCTTAAACATCCCCCAGACAATGCGCACTATCGATTAGTGGTGAAAAAATATCAAAAGTCTAGGGAAAAGGCCTGGGGAAGAAATACCTCTTTATAACAGACCCTGGAGTATGTGTATCTCATAACAGCTTTATATATCTAGCTCTGTGGTGCCAGATCCAAACAATGTGTTCTATATGACTTTTACCCCACTCCACAAAAACAACCACTCTCTAGGTAGAGACCACGAAATAGTACAAGTCTTCACACTTTTGTCTGCCCCAGATGGTGGGGAGCACAGGCACTCACCCCTGCAAAAATAAAGAGGCAACTAGAGAAATACCAAGATACGCTATAGGATATATGAGTATTCATTTTATGTGTATTGTTCTTGTAGGGGGGACCTGTTCAGTTTATATTTGTATGTGTTCCACACATCAAGTGTATAGCAGACCACCAAGTGTTTGTATAGAATTGTTTATGATATGAATGATGTCAGTATTATCATGTTGTTGGTACATGTCATGTACATATTTACAATAAATATTGGTGTTTTTATTGATTGTTTGATTTTTGTATACACACACACACATATAGTCATTATATCCGTATTTATTTTGGTCATTCAGCTTGCCGGCCGTATGCTATTGCACTCTGTTTTTTGTCAAGATCAAACCCTGCCTCAGATTTCCTTCTGCTCATGACACTCTGCCTCTCTGCCACCCATCCAGGTTACCAAGGTCAAAGTCTGCCTCAGTCTGCCTTCTCATGCTCATGCCATGCTGCTTGTCTCCCCGCCTTCCCAGGTTACCAAGATCAAATCCTGCCTCAGTCTGCCTTCCCATTCTCATGCCACACTGCCAGTCTGCCCATCCACCCAGGTGGATAAGATCAAACTCAGCCTCAGTCTGCCTTCTGCTTATGCCATGCTTCCTGTCTACCCACCCACCCAGGTTGCCAAAATCAAAGCCTACCTCAGCCTGCCTTCCCATGCTCATGCTATGATGTCTGTCTGCCCACCTGCCCAGGTGACCAAGATCAAACCCTGCCTCAGTCAGCCTTCCCATGGTCATGCCACACTGCCTGTCTGCCTCTCCACCTAGGTAGCCAAGATAAAAGCCTACCTCAATCTGCCTTCCCATGCTCATGCCACTCTGCCTGTCTGCCTACCCGCCCAGGTGGACAAGATCAAAGCCTGCCTCAGTCTGCCTTCCCATGCTGATGCCAAAATGCCTATCTGCCCGCCCTGTGGGTAAAGCTGAAGCTCTGCCCCAGCCTGCCTGTCTCTCATGCCAAGGTGCCTGTCTGTCTTCCCTGGCAACCCTGGGTGATGTGCCTCACTGGCCTGGTAATCAATCCCGCTGCTGCTGTGAGCTGGTTCATGGGTGCTCTGCACTGGCAAATCCAAATGTGCCCACACAATCCTGCAGTCATCTGCTGCTGAATGAGAGCTCTTCCCTGGAAAATCCTATCATCCTGGATCCATGGGTGCTGTGCACAGGTAAATCCTGCTGCTGCCATCTCTGCTGTTCCATGGGTTTGGTGCCCGATCAATCCAATTTCTGTTGCTGCTGCCAATGCTGTCTCTGCTGTCTGTGCCATCGGTTCTGATATCAGGCAATCCAATGTCTGCTGCTGCTGCCAATGCTGCCTCTGCTGTCTGTGCCACAGTTTCTGTACCCCAGCAACCCAATGTCTGCTTCTGCTGCCTCTGCTGTGCCACAAGTACTGTGCCCCGGAAATCCAAAGTCTGCTACTGGGTGGCCACATGATTCATCACAGGGCAAGGCTTGACCAATTGGCATAAGAGCATGTTGAGATCCGGAGAGTAGGATGCAAGCCTACAGCACCCGGACAAGTAGTGGTGTCAGCCACTGAGCCCTGGCCAGGCCTCTGCTGCTGCTCCGCCAATGCCAGACAGTCTGCAATGCCCGGCCAAGCAGGGGTGTCAGCCACCACGCCCTGGACAGGCCTCTGCCACTGCTCCACCAATGCCAGCCGGTGTGCAACACCTGGCTGAGCAGGGTTGCAAGCCACCAAACCCTGGCTGGGCCTCTGCCTCTGCCCCACCAATGCCAGCCTACAATGCCTGGTCAAGTAGGGGTGCCAGCCACTCCAGACCCAGAACCCACCACCAGGGTTCTGGGGCCTATATTCCAGGCAGGGAGGTCTGTCATTCCACTTGAGTTTAAGTGTCCCACATCAAGGCCAGCCAGCCTGCAATTCCCGGCCAAGAAGGGGGTACCAGGCATCAGGCCCTCGCCGGGCCTCTGCCGCTGCTCCACCGATGCTAGCCTGCAATGCCCAGCCAAGTAGAGATGCTGGCCATTCCAGTCCCAGGACCCACTGTAGGGATTCTGGGGCCTACGTTCCAGGCAGGGAGAGCTGTTGTTCCACTTGTCTGCAAGTGTCCCACATTGAGGCCAGCCAGCCTTCAATGCCTGGCCAAGTAGGGGTGCCAGCCACTGAGCCCTGGCTGGGCCCCAGCTGCTGCTCTGCTGCTGCCAGCCAGCCTGCAACATCCGGATGAACAGGGGTGCCAGCCACCAAGCCCTGGCTGGGCCTCTGATGTTGCTCTGCCGATTCCAGCCAGCCTGCAATGTCCAGCCAAGCATGGGTACCAGCCACCAAGACCTGGCCAGGCCTCTGCCACTGCTCCGCTGTTGCCAGCCAGCCTGCAATGCCCAGCCAAGTAGGGGTGATGGCCACTCCAGTCCCAGGACCCACTATCAGGTTTCTGGGGCCTACGTTCTAGGCAGAGAGGGATGTTGTTTCACTTCATTGTCCACAAGTGTCTCACATTGAGGCCAGCCAGCCTGCAACTCCTGACAAAGTAGGGGTGCCAGTCACTGAGTCCTGGCCGGGCCTCTGCCACTGCTCCACCAATGCCAGCCAGCCTGTAACGCCTGGATAAGCAGGGGTACCAGTCACTGAGTCCTGGCTAGACCTCTATCGCTGCTTTACCAATGCTAGTCAGTCTGTAATGCCCGGCCAAGCAGGAATACCAGCCACAATTACTGTGCCTGGGCAATCCAATGTCTGCTTGTGCTGGTGGTACAGTACGTTAGTCATTTGCTTGTCAATCTTGTATATGGGCATAGCTCGGATGAGTGCGCCGGTGGGCAGGGGTTGGGTATCCACAAGATTCACCACTGGGTAAGGATTGCCAAAATTGGAATAGAGCTTCTTGAGCTCAGTCAAGTAGGATACCAGCCTGCAATTCTTAGCCAAGTAGGGGTGCCAGCCACTGAGCCCTGGCTGGGCCTCTGCTGCTGCTTCACTGATGCCAGCCAGCCTGCAATGCCCGGCTGAGCAGAGGTGCCAGCCACCAAGCCCTGGCTGGGTCTCTAGCACTGCTTCATTGATGCCTGGCTGGCAACCTGCAATGCCCGGCCAAGTAGGGGTTCCAGCTACTCCAGTCCCAGGATTCACTGGCAGGGTTCTGGGGCCATTATTCTTCTCATGGGGAGCCATCATTCCACTTCATCTAGAAGCTACCACTTCTGTTCCAGGACCCCCGTCAGGGTTATGGGGCCATCATTCCACTCATGGGGAGCTGTCATTCCACGCCATCAAGAAGCAGCAAGCCACTCCAGCCCCAGTACCCACTATCAGAATTCTGGGGCCTATGTTCCAGGCAGGGAGGATTGTTGTTCCACTTCATCCAGAAGCTGCCACTACTTTCCCAGGACCCACCAGCAGGGTTCTGGGGCCATCAATCTGATTACAGGAAACCGTCATTCCACTTCATCCAAAAGCTGTCACTCTAGTACCAGGACCCACCATCAGGGTTATGGGGCCTATTGTTACAGGTGGGCAGGGGGCTGTCCATCCACGTCATCTAGAAGCTGATACTCTAGTCCCAGGATCCACTGTCAGGGTTCTGGGACCATCATTCTGCTTATAGGGAGCCGTCATTCCACCACATCAAGAAACAGCCAGCCACGCCAGCCCCAGGATCCACCATCAGGGTTCTGCGGCTGTCATTCTGCTCATGGGGAGCCATCATTCCACTTCATCTAGAAGCTGCCACTCCTGTCCCAGAACCCACTGTCAGGGTTCTGTGGCCATCATTCTGCTCATGGGGAGCCATCATTCCACTTCATCTAGAAGCTGCCACTCTAGTACCAGGACCCACCATCAAGGTTCTGCGGCTGTCATTCCACTCACAGGAGATGTCATTCCGCCACATTGAGAAGCAGTCAGCACTCCAGCCCCAGGACCCACCATCAGGATTCTGGGGCCTACATTACAGGAATGGGGGGCTGTCCATCCATGTCATCTAGAAGTTGCCACTCCTGTCTCAGGACCCATCATCAGGGTTCTGCGAGCGTTGTTCTGATCCAGGGGAGCAGTCATTCCACTTTATCTAGAAGCTGCTACTCCTGTCCCAGGACCCACCATCAAGGTTCTTCGGCTGTCATTCCACTCACGGGGAGCTGTCATTCCACCTCATCAAGAAGCATCCAGCCACCCCAGCCCCAGGACCCACATCATCCACATCATCTAGAAGCTGCCACTCCTGTCCCAGGACCCACCATCAGGGTTCTGGGGCCATCATTCCACTCATGAGGAGCCATAATTCCACTTCATCTAGACGCTGTCACTCCAGTCCTAGGACCCACCGTTGGGGTTCTGGGACCGTCATTCCGCTCATGGGGATATGTTCATCCACGTCATCTAGATGCTGCCACTCCTGTCCCAGGACCTACCGTCAGGGTTCTGAGGCTGTCATTCCATTCATTGGGAGCCCTCATTCCACTTCATCTAGAAGCTGCCACTCTAGTCCCAGGACCCACCATCAGGGTTCTGGGGCCATCATTCCACTCATAGGGAGCCAGAATTCCACCATCTCAAGAATCAGCCATCCACCATCAGTGTTGTGGGGCCTATGCTCCATGCAGGGAGGGCTGTCATTCCACTTTGTTGTCTGCAACTGCCCCACTGATGTCTGGCAGCCTACAATGCCCAGTCAAGCAGGGGTGCCATCCACCAAACCCTGGCCGGGCCTCTGCCGCTGCTCCACCGATGCAAGCCTGCAGTGCCTGGCCAAGTAAGAGTGCCAACCACCAAACCCTGGCCAGGTCTCTGCGACCGCTTCACCAATGCCAGTATGCAATGCCCTGCCCCCTGTTGATGCCAGTCACCAAGCCCCAAGTCTTCTTGGCCTCTGCTGCTGATGCTGCCGTTGGGTCTCAGACAGCCAGCCCTGGCACCACGGGCACCCCCAGAGGCCAAGAACTGAGCCTGTCTCCCCAGGAAACCCTGGGTGCCAAGCGCCAAGCCTTCCCGGTATATGCTTCTGCTGGGTCTCAGGCGGCCTGCCAGTCCTGGCGCCATGGGCACCCCCAGGGGCCAAGCGCCAAGCCTGCCTGCCTGGGAAACCCAGGGTGTCGAACACCAACCCTTCCCAGTTTCTGCTGCTGCTGATGCTGCTGCTGCTGCTGCTGCTGCTGGGTATCCAACAACCAGTCCTGGAACCACAGGCACCCTCAGGGGCCAATCGCCGAGCCTGCCTGTCCGGGGAACCCGGGTGCCAATCGCCAAGCCTTCCCCGTTTCTGGTACTGCTTCTGCTGTGTCTCCGATAGCCTGTCATGCTGCCACGGGCTCCCCTGGTTGTCCCTGGAGTGCTCCAAGCCTCCCGGTGGTGCCAAACTCCGCTGAACATTAGGGGGGGTCTGAACTCCGTCGGACCGAATCATAAACCGGAACTAAGTTTTTAGGCTGAACAGCCAAACATCTGAATTCCATCCTGTTTGCACATCCCTATTGGTTGATGACCTTCACAGGGAGTTAGATCAGGGTCATTCAGCCCTGTTGATTCTGTTGGATCTATTGGCTGCTTTTGATAACATTGACCATGAGTTGTTGGTGACTTGTCTGCAGGACCGAGCTGGAGTAGGCAGGACTGTTCTTGAATGACTCTGTTCATTCATTGATGGAAGAACTCAGCAAATGGTGCTCAGGGAATATTTTTCATCTCCCTGGGACTTCTCATGTGGAGTCCCACAGGATTATATCTTGTCCCTTCTCCTTTTCAACATGTATATATAGTTGTTGGGTGAGGTCGTCCAGAGCTCTGGAGTTCTGTCATCAATATCCTGATGGCACCCAACTGTATCTCTCCTTTTCATTGGACCGAAGCCCCACAGTCTCAGGGCTCACATGATGTCTGGCAGCTGTGAGAAACTGGATGAGGGCGAGTCGACTGAGGCTGAATCCTGACAAGACGGAGGTGATGCTAGTGGGGAAGGTTGTGGATGTGGTGTCCCCAATCAGTGATGGGGTCCACCCTCTACTGGTTCCTCAGGTTAGGAGCCTGGGAGAACTTGTTGACTCACAGCTCCGCCTTGATTCCCATGTTGGGGCTGTGGCGAGGCATGCTTTCCACCAATTACATCTGGTGCGACGACATCGGCCATATATCTTAGACTCTCATCTCGGCACTATCATTCATTCTTTCATTACCTCAAGATTAGAGTGTTGTAATGCGCTGTATGTGGAGCTTCCTATGGTTCAGAGACTGCAGCTCACACAGAAAGCGGCGGCCCGCCTCCTTACAGGGACAGGCCACTGGGAGGACATTACACTTGTGCTCTGTTCTCTGTACTGGCTGCCTATAGTCTTCCGAGCCTGATTCAAGGTGCTATAAAGTCCTACACAGCTTGAGCCCCATTTATTTATGGGACCACCTCACTCCCTGTGCCCTTGATTGGCCCCTGAAGTCATCTTGGAGTGCCCTTCTTGAGGTCCTCCGGGTATCCCAGGGGGCTACTATGGAGAGGGCATTCTCGGTGGCCACTCCACCACTGTGGAACTCCCTCACAGCAGAGGCCCTGGTGGCTCCAGATCTTCCTCCCTCCAACGTCAATGTAAGACTTGGCTGTTCTGCCAGGCTATTGAATGGGTGAGAATGTGTTTTTATTTTTTATTTTTTGAGGGGGTTAAGTTGGGGTTTTATATATTTTTTTATATTTCTCCCCAATTGTGGGGAGGTTATGCTCCCTTATTTTTCTCCTTGTTTTGTCCTCTTTTTGTATTGTTTTATGATAAATTTTATATATGTGTTTTTATCTTGTAAGCCACCCTGGGCTGTCTTGGAAGGAGGGGCGGGGTAATAAATGTTTTTAAAATTAAAATAAATAAATAAATATGTACTTAAAATGCTATGAAGCCAAGATGGCAACTGCCAGAGATTAGTTCATGCTGATCCTCTGCTCAGGAATATGCCTCACTCTTTGGAGTTGGCAGGAGCAGCAATGGAAATAAGTGGCACTCCCTCCCCCACCAAGAGTCACTGAACTTTTTTTTTTTTTTATCTTTAACACAACTGCTTCCCCTCTTTGTGATGTGGGAAGATGCCTCAAGGCTTTGAGCTCAATTTAATGGATATTTCCTTGATAAAAACAATCCTTTGCTATCCACAAGAAACTGGATAGAACAAAAGCTAGACATCTAACTGAGGGTCATCATACTCTGATACTCCCTAGCCTCCTGCCTAGTCATAGATTCATAGAACTGAAGAGTTGGAAATGTCCTCAGAGAAGGCACCAAGGAGGATTAGGAACTGAAATGCCAAGTAAGCCGTGTTCCTTTTCCCTTCCCCTGTTTGTCTCCCCCTGTACATATATTAGATAGATAGATAGATAGATAGATAGATAGATAGATAGATAGATACTAGGCTGTTTTATTATATATATTATGATTATTGGGTAGGAATATTTTGTATTATACATACGTTAGGTTTAGCTTAGGTTCTGTATATTATATAAATAAAACTACATATTGTGTACAGCCTATATTGTGTGCAATTATTTCTTTTTCACAATGAGAAGGGGAAGGAGTTCAACTGATGACAAGTCTGGGGCAGGTGGCCCTGGTAGAGGGCATGACTGTGGTACACATGGGTGAGTTGGCCAGTCTGCCAGTGCTGACACTTCTGCCACTGGTGGCAGCCCACCACTCAAAATTGAGACCAGCATTTTTTGCCCCCAAGATTCAGGTCTTATGAGGGGAAGAGGCAGCAGGGATTATTGGAGGAAAGGCATGTGTGGAAGGCAGGGAGCCCCAACCTTCCACTAGCACTGGCACTGGAGGAGGGAGCAAAGTTGGGGTGCAGAAACAGCAGTCCACCCATCCTGAAGCACCTCTGCAGTACTGGGTGGAGAAGGGGAATGTATGGCAGGCCCTGACCAGGGTGGTACAGGAAATGGTGTCCTGCTCACTAACCAGCACACCTAACAAATGGGTCTCTTTTCAGGCGGGGGACATTGAGGGTTCCCACATTAGAACCCTGGGCGCTGGGTTGGAAGAGCAGTTGCTGTTCCTGAAGGTCAACCTGCTGCTGCTAAGTTTCCCTGAGCTGGTGGTGGATTTGGAGTGACAGGGCAGTGGCAGACTTGAGACTTCCACCAGGTCTCTCTCTTGATGCCTCCTGCGCCCACTCCCTTGCCCAAATGCTGGATGAGGATGCTGTGCCCCCCTCTCTCTTTATTATTCACCCCCCGGGGCAATCTCTAGCTTTCTCTTATTTATTAATTTGCTCCCCCAAGACAATCTCTCTCTCTCTCCCTTATTACACCTGCCCCGAGGCAATCTCTGCAGGTTGACACCCTGTAACATAGGGTAGTGCCAACAGCCAGTGTCCACCTGCCATTACATCTACCTCATATTTATTTATTTATTTACTTATTTCATAGCATTTTATGCCACACCCTCCTACACAACAGCAGCTTGGGGTGGCTCACAACATTTTTGCCGTATGGTGCCATTAGGCCACTCTGGGGCACACTCTGAAAGTTGAAGCCTTGACTTTGTGTCAGGTAGGGATCTGACAACTGAGATTTACACACAGAGTCAGTGGCTGGACTGCACTGGCCAATGCTAGCCAATATGCAGAACTAGAGAGAGAGAGGGTGGGGGGGAGACATCCTCCTGGCCATGCCGTCACTCACCATACACAACCAGAGATAGAGAAAGAGGGGGGCTCCCCGCTGCTAGAATGAGAGGGGGGGGAGAGAGGTGCATCCTGCCCAAACTGCCACCCGCCAGAACCAGAGAGAGAGCTCATCTGTGGCATATGCTCATGCTCAATGCCCACATCCAGCAGCAAACTCATCTGAGCAAGACATATGTGCCTGTGTTCCTGCACCTGCTATGACCTATCGCAATGATTGAATGAAATGAGCCCAATCACTCACTAATTTCTCTCTCTCTCTTTCTCCTATGCCCTGCTTTCCATGGGGCAATCAATTGGGGGCTTCCCAATTCTTCCCCCTGTAGGGTGATCTCTCTGCAAGTTGAACACACCTTGCCACTTGAGGGCTTCAAAATGACAAACCAAGAAATGTAACCAAGTATTATATATTACATCTCAGCTTCCCAATGCTGCCCCCCACCCCATGTGGTGATCTCTCTGTGAGTAGGAGGGTGCGGAGTAAAAGTCCAATGAAATAAAATAAATAAATAAAATACACACAATCCTTTTATTATGTGCAGCCACATGGCCAATACATCCATACATATAAAACATGTATCATATAATAAGAATATAATATATATTACATTACATATATCCCCTACCCCAACTCACAAGTCAAGTTACATGCAGCGGGGGGGGGGGGGAAGCAATTTTAGATGCACGGCAGCTTATCTCTCACCAAAGATGGCCACCTGTTTAGTCCTGTGGGAATCCCGGTCACCAAGAAGGAACACAAGCTGTCTGCTTATCGTCCAACCCTCCCCCATACCTATGTCTGACCAAAGCCCAGGGAGAAGATGGTCATACAGGGGGCACCACAAGAGATAATGGTCAAGGTCCTCTATTTTCTTCCCACATGGGCATCTCCTCTCCTCCAGTGGGGTTCCCTGAAATCTCCGTATGAGGACAGCTGTTTTTAGCATATGTAGCCTGAGAGTGCTGAATCTATATTTCAGGCCAGGATCCATATGGGAATATAAATACGAACCTCCTGTCTGGGGGGGTCATAACATATTTATAGAAGGGTGCCAGCCTAGACCCTGAGGTCGCAGCCCTAAGCTGTTGTCTATCCATGTCCAAAATGCATGACTTTACTAGCCCTATGACTTGCCTACTAGTGGTATACTGGAAAAAAAGGCTCAGAGAAACCCAGCCGCGCCAACCGGCTAAGCACCCCCAAACACCAAGGTTCATGCCCCACTTCCTCGGTGACTTTTTCGACCCAGGTACGCTCAAGAAGGGAGCCCTCTGGTGCAGCACACAATTTATCCCAGAATACCAGAAGTTTCATATCCACTAGAGCCGTCAAGGAGGGGCAGCCTATCTCCGTCAATACAACGGGCATACTTGTACACTCCTCCTCCAAAATTCTCCAAAATTCTCCTCCATTAATTCTCCTCCAAAATTGAGTAATAAGAGGCTGGAGAAGCCATAGCACACCAACATCCATTCCCCAAACATGGGACCCATACAGGAGGCGTGACAGCACCTTTGCCTCAAAGATCCATTGGGCCACCTTAACTGATGTGTGAACTTGCGAGTAAAAGAAATGTGTGATGACCACAGTCTCTGAACATGCCACTTCCCTGGTAGCCCGGGCCTGGGGTTGCCAGGAACAGGTCTCCACCATCCTAAGTCCCAGATACTTATAGTATCGGACCTGTTCTAGGTGGCACCCCTGAAGAGACCAGCAATACTCCTTATGTCGTGCACCAACCACCATGATCTTCGTTTTCCCATAGTTTATTTTAAGATGTTTCAAATTACACCTATCCTCAAAATCTCACAGTGCTCTAAAGAGTCCCACCCTTGAGAAAGAGACAAGAATGGCATCATCTGCATACATCAAAAGAAACAACTTCCCACTACCAATAGTAGGCGGATGATACCTTGCCACATCTCCATGCTCAGCTATCAATGAATTGACATATATATTAAAAAGCAGGGGAGCAAGCAGGCATCCCTGCCTAACTTCCCAGATAGTTCAAACATAGTCTGACAATCCTCCTTCTGCAGGCATTCTAACCCAAAGGAGGGGGTCCGAATACATAGCCCTAATCAGGGCTATCAGGCATGGGTCAGCCTTGAGATGGGCTAAATCATTCCAGTGCTCCACTCTGCATACTGTATCAAACGCTGCTGACAAATCAACAAATGCTAAAAATAGTTTGCGCTGTCTCCTCCAATATTTATTCATTAAATGGTGCAGAATAAAGATCTGTTCCCCAGTCGAACGATGAGCCCTGAACCCGGCCTGTTCTTCCACCAAGATATTCTGAGTCTCACACCATTGCTCCAAGCACTGCAGGAGCAGAGCAGCATATAGTTTGGCTACAATACACATCAAGGTGATTGGTCTATAATTATTTGGGTTGGACTTACTGCCCTTCTTAAAGATGGGCACTACAATCCCCACTTTCAACAGATTTGGGATAATGATCATGTTATTAATTAGGGAGAACAGGTTCACCATTGCTCCTAGTCCCCAGTCTGGTAGTACTTTGAAGAATTCCCCCGGGATATACTCTGGCCCTGCTGCCTTACCCTGTTTTAGGGAGCTCACTACCATCTGAATATCCTCTGGCAGAATGGGGTCCCACAGAGGCATATCCTGCTCCTGTGATGATGACTCCATTCTCCCCTGATCAATATGGGCAAAGAGAGTCATGAAGTGTGTTGTCCATACCAGAGGAGGGATACTAGCTTCCCTTACCAGTCTGTTCTGGAGTTTGGGTCTATTAACCAAGGCCCAAAACTTCCTTGCGTCTTTCCTATCTGTTGCTTCTTGAAGTGCTAGCCATTGGGCTTTATAGTATTTTTCTTGCTTCAATCTCAGTAGTTTTTTGTAACTTTTCCTTTGTTCTCTGTAGTACAGATAGTGTTGGGCCTCCCTGTGCAGATGTAGCCTCCGGGCTAGTTGCCTAAGAGTCGATCTTGCCTCCCTACATTCATAATCCCACCAAGCCACCACTCCCTGGGTCCATGATCCATTCCCAGAACTATACTCCTTTGTTACCAAAGGGTACAGTTGTTTGCTTATCTATTCCCATAAAGCCAATGCCTCCCTAATGGAGGTGGCAGTCCCTAGATTCATAAACATCAGTTGAACCTCTGGCAATACCAGGAACTCAGAGATACACTCCGCCATATACGGAGACCATCCCCGTGCCCCCATTATTCTGATCTCATCCTTTCTACCAACCTCCGTCAACTCCCCCATCTCTCTATTTTATCCTGGGGTCAGAGAAAAACCCACCTGAATGGGAAAATGATCACTCTGGTATTGGTTCCCCACTAGTAAATAGAAAGCAGAATGAGCCAACCCCTGCGAAGCAATGACATAATCGATGACACTACTACAAAAAGGGCCCACATATGTTAAACAGCCCTGCTCATCCCCCCTAATATTGCCATTCAGAATCCAGAGGGTCCATTCTAAAATCAGCCGATATAATTCTTGTCCTGCCGGGTTGATACCCCGATCATGGGATATTCTATCACTAATATTGTCACAAACAAAGAAGGACTCATTCCCAAGACCTAGACTTTCAGCAGTTGATGCACCCAAATGTGCATTCAAATCTCCTACAATCAGGACCTCATAACCTGGAAAACTCTGTAGGTGTCCTGCTAATTCATCCCTTAATAATTGCCAAAGGGGCTGCCTCTGCCCTCTGGGAGGGGTTATAGACATTAATGAAGAGTAAGCTCCCCAGGAGCCCTGGCACCAAAATACGCAGTGCCAATACATTATGTTGTAATGATTTCCAACCCATTTGCCAAGCCTTAAGAGTATCTACCAACATGGTAATAAGGCCACCCTTGGGGCATCCCCTACCCCCAAAAGGGACTGCCTGGGTTGCCCAGGTGGTGTATCCCTGTAGACTAAGGGGTTCCTGGACACACCAAGATTCTTGGATACAAATTATCTCATATTGTCCCAAATATACACAAATCTCCTTGTCTTTTAGTTTAGATAGCCACCCTGCCACATTCCATGAGACTAACTTTAAATTAGCAGCCTCTTCATGTGCTCTCAGTCAGTCAATTGTAGCCATGACAGTTTTGTCCCCTTGGGTCTCCCTAGAATTAGAGTTACCAAATGCTGATGCTGATGAGGCCCTGCCTGAATCCTCACAAAAGATCCTACTTTCCAGGGCCGGCATCCTTGATTGTGTATTAACCTCCTCTGAAAGATCCAAACTAAACAGCGGAGCTACTGGCACTGGATTGCACTTATCAGGGGTAGAAGTAGAAATAACCGTCTGAGATACCTCCAGCAGATCTTTAGATTGTCCACAAATTGAGATAAGTGAGACTTTAAGTAGTGGGGAATTCCTTCCCATAGTTCCCAGACTCCTCTGGCTAATTTCTTGCCCCCCAGCCACTAGCTCCTGTCACACGTTTGAGCTATCTGCCTATGGAGCAGGGAGAAAGAGTTCAAAATATCAAGTTGCTGGTGAGGCAGGGCAACAGGACCCCCAGGGTCCCTACAGGCCCACGATCTAGGATTCCTCGGGACATCCATTTCCATAGCCTCCTCCTCCCATCTACCCTAGCCACAGCCTGGGCTACTTTTAAGCCTTCAGAGGGTGGATTTAGTTCTATTTCTCTCCCACCTAGCACAATCGTGGGTTCCCCGCTCTTCTGTTTAGATCTCTTCCCAGGCTGTTCCTGTCTCACATACACATTTGCAAAACAGACTCCCCATTGTAACAGCAGATCTTTTGCCTGTACAATGGCATCTACCCATTGACTATGATTGAAATAGATCACTACTGATCTCTGGATTTTGAAGTACTCAATAAATCTACCTGGGTAATATCTTTATTAGTGATTGGAACATGAATAAGTGTCCTTAAATGATCTGCAACCTCCCATGCAGAGCTCCATGGGGGAAAATACCCATTTAACAAGGGCCTGATGTTAAGACAAATAGAACTCACTTCCTTCTGAAACTGGGTCAACTTATGTTGTCCCTGAGCATCCAGAGTATCAACCATAAGGGAAGGTTCCCTCTGTGCCACTACCTTTGGGTGCAAAGCACCCCTCCACTTAATACTAGGAAGCATAGCTTTGGCTGGCACAACCATTTCCCCCCCTTTATTCTCCCCTTTATTCACCCCACTGTGTCCATGGATTTCCCTCCCTGACCACTGAATCATCATCCTGTTTGTAGCATGAAGCATCGGGGCTGGCCGTACTATGTCATGATATTCCGTTCCTGACAAACCCCTCTGGACTACATCCATAAGTCTATCCAGCTTCTGTTCCAAAACATTTATGCGCCCAAAAGTACATTGAGTAGTCTGTGCAGTCAGAGTACAATGTCTGGCCAGAAGTTCAGCAGTGGATAAAGGGCGTTGCTCCGAAAGACAGTCACTTTGACATCTACCTAACTTTCCTACAGCTTCCACTATTCCCTCAGGGGCTGTCTGTCCATCAACCAAAGGCTGTCTCTCAGTCAAAGGTTCCCTGCTCTCCTGGCGTCTATTACAGAGAGAACCCCCAACACCCCTTCCCAAGCTCAGGGGTCCTTGGGGCAGTTCCACCAATGACCTGTTGGCCAAGGTGTTAAACTGATTAGAGGTTGAATAAAAACTATCCATCTTCCTCTGTTTCTGTGGGGGAGAATGTAACCTAGTCAAGGGAGGTCCCCTCTTACTTTTAGAAGGCATATAGTAGTCACATTTCTCTGTTCAATAGCGTCCCAAACCAGGGAAGAATATTCCCTGTATCTTACCACAAACTTCAAACACACAGCAGCCACCCACGCCCCTTCGGCGCCTAAGGCTGCGTGCACAAGAGCGCACCCTTCTGCGCGTAGCCCTTAGGTGCGCTGCCCACAGCGTGCGCCCCTGGTGCGGCTGATGGCTACAGCTGATCGTATGAAGGTGCAACTGCAGCAGGCTCAGGCTCAATGTTCCAATCACCTCCCAGCAGCTACTCTAGCAAATCTCCCTAACAAAGGTAGCAGCACTCTCCCCAGTATCCACAGCATGGCTGAGGGCTACAGCTGATCTTATGAAGGCATGGTTGGGGAGGGCTCAGGCTCAATGCTCCAATCACCTCCCAGCGGCTGTTCTCCCCACGACAGGCTGGAAAACTCAGGGGTCAAAAAATCTCTCCCTTGTCCACTGAGGGCAGCGGCCCACCAGTAAAGAATCCCCCAACAAAGGCAGCAGTGCTCTCCCTCTCCCCAGTATCCACCATAAAAAAAATAAAGATATTTCACCACTCTGGGGCAATCTCTCTGTGAGCTGAAGATGCCCCACCATTCTGGTTCTGCTCTCAGGTAGGGATATTTGAATTCTGTGCAAACAGGGAAAGAAAAAACAACAACCTCAAATTCTTCGGGCCTGTCCCCTGGAACATGGGGGAAAGGGGACAACGGTCCATGGGACAGAGGTGTATGGACCTTGGTGACCTCTGCCCAATGTTGCCTCACAACATTAAGGACCCCCAACATTGTTTCCTTCCAGTGCACCAGGGACTGGAGGAACGACTCGACAGCATCCTTTTCAGTGCTTACATATTCCACGTAAGCCTATGCCTGCTACTCCCTTATCTGGAGTGCCTGGAATTGTTCCAACAGCCTTTCCTCCACATCCCTCATGGTGGCCTGGAAACTGTCAATGTACTTTGTCTCTGTTTTTCTCAGCAACCCCTGAAATTCTCTCACTTCAGAGGTGTCCTTGTCACGGGGGGCTGAGGAATCATCGGAGGAGTTGGAGCGGGAAAACGTGGAAGGCGCCTCTTCTGGTGCAATTTCCTTCTCCCTTCCACTTTATGTTGTTCCTCCCTCCGAGTGCTTCCAGTAACACCAGACACACTCCTCTTCACCTTGATGAGGTGGACAGTCTTGATGTGGGTGATGAGCCCAGATGTGGTCTCCTGCTGCCTCCCCTTTATGTTTTTGTCACAGATCTAAAGAACATAAAAAGACAGGAGCATAAGACGTGCCATACTGGGTCAGACCAATGAGCTAGCAAGCCCTGCCTGAAAATCCTAGGGATGGGCGGACAGATCGTGGTTCGGGTTCGGCCGTTCAGTTTGGTTGCGTTCGGTTCGTTTGTTCGGTTCATCAGTTCGGTTAGTTCGCCGGGTTTGGGTTCGGCCGTTCAGTTCGGCCGTTCAGTTCGGCCATTCAGCCGGTCAGTTCGGCTGTTCAGCAGTTCAGTTTGGCCATTCGGGAAATGTTGTTATGGGTGGTTTTTTTGTTTTTTATATATTTTTTTTTTTTTATTGGGTTTTATATGGTTTTCTTTTGTTTTTTTTTGTTTTTTTTTGTTTTTATATGGGTTTTTTATTTTTATTTTTAATCTAATATATATATATATATATATATATATATATATATATATACTAAATCTAACTGCTATTAACTATTCTAAATGCTATGAACTAAATGGATTATCTAATAAGTACACAGGCATACTCCTACAAACACTAAAACTAAATCACTAATGCTATCT
>QEPC01002150.1:1582980-1618939 GCA_003113815.1 Sphenodon punctatus | reverse complement strand
CATCATCATCATCATCATCATCATCATCATCATCATCATCATCATCATCATCATCATCATCATCCACTCTGAAACAAGAACACATAGCACCTGCATAATATTATGCAATCATGGTGATGCTTCCAGTCCTTCCCAGCCCAATACCTATTCTTCCACACCAAATGTATGGATGGTGCTGCTGTTTCCTTGCCTCTTTCCCTTTCTCCCATCTACAACACCACCACCTGGGGTGCTGTCTCCAAGTTGAGATCCTGGCACATCCTGGGGTGCTGCTGCTCATATCTGACTGACTGCCCACCGACCTGCTGCTCCACTGCCACTTGCTTCTGCCCACTTCTGCTTCTGAAAGAGCCTCTCTCTCTCTCTGGAAGACCCACAAACAATACACAAAAGGCCTACCCTTCTTGTGGTGCTGTCTGCAAGCTTAAACCCTGGAATGTCTTCTGGTGATGCTGATGCTGCTTGTGCCTGATTGCCCGCCTGCCTATCAAACGGCTCCTCCAGTGTCACCCATTGCTGCTTGCTGATTCTGCTGCTACTGTTGCTGCTGCTGCTGCTGCTGAAAAAGCCTCTCTCTCTGGCAGACCCACAAATAATACACACAAGTCCTGCCCTTCCTGGGAGCTGTCTGCAAGCTGAGAACCTGGCATGTCTTGGGGTGCTGCTGTTCATGTTTGACTGCCCCCCCACCTGCTAGCCCACCCGCCTGCAAGTTCACTCTAAAGGATAGTATTCTTCTTGTCCCTCCCTCCTCAAAGTTCTATGGAACACTAAATAAATAAATGAATAAATAAATAAATTTTAAAAAATGAATTTTACAAACCTGGCAGTGTCACCTCCTCTGCCCTCCTCCTCTGGTGAGGCGCCCACCTCCACCACCTCATGGGATGGTCCAGCCTGAGTCTCCATGATTTGTTCCTCCACCTCCACCTTGACCTTCCTCCTCAGGTTCTTCCTACTTTGTTCCATCCTCACACAGACACACACAACCCACACAGCTAACTAGCCAGAACAGACACACACAACCAGGCAGTCTCAAACCATGCAATTGCACAGTCAATCTAACTTCCATTTCATGCGATCACGGTCTCGTTTGATCACGATGCCAAAAATAAAATCATTGGTGCACTAAATCAATATCGATACCAATAATGAATAGCAAAAACATAAACTTTGTTTGAAATTGGTATTGATATTGTTAATGACAATGATAACAAAAAATGACATTCGTTAATAAGGATAATGATACATTTTAATAATGAAAATGATAATATAAATCAAAAATGATATGGGGCCCTGGTGCACAACCCTAGTGTTGGCCCTAACCTCAGAGACCAGGATTCAAATTCCACTCTTATTTATTTATTTATTTATTTATTTATTTAATGGTCTTCTATCCCTCCCCCTCCCGCTCACAGAGTAGCTCTTAACTATGAACTCACTGGCTGGACTTAGGCACATCATTATCAGCCTCAGTTCCCATCCAAACAGGAGAAATTATAAAATGGGGAGGGGCAGGGGACACCATTGCAAGTGCTCAGGAATTCAGTGATTGAGAGAGAGGCCAGGAACAGAGCTCGCCTACCACCCCCACAGATTTGCTCATCTTAGGCCTTGACTCTGCTCCTCTACTGTTTTTCATGCAATGCCAAGTCTCCTGCTGCTAGCCCAGCCCTGAGCCCCCAAATCTTGTTATCTCAGTCCCAACCCACAACTCCTGGCCTAGGCTCTTCCTGCTCCCCCCAACCCCAGCAGCTCTTCTGATGTTCCTTAGTTCTGACCCATATCCCCTCTGCTATCCAAAGGTGTTTGGTGGTAGATTTGTTCATAAGTGCCCCCCTTCCCTTGACTTATTTAGCCACCCCAATACCCCATGGTATGGGAGGTACTAAGATCTTTTGGGGGCTAGTGAGCCACTCTGTGCCATGCTCTAGACGTTTTGTAGACCTGATGAGAGGGAAAATGGGGGCACAAGGATACCAGGCCCCCAAGCTCATCCATCCCCAACTACATCTGTGTAAAGAAAGCACTAGTATCACCAGAAATTTAATTGGGTTCCCTCAAGCCATAGCAGTGATAGGAAGCCCCGTGCTACCAGGATGTACCAAATGGAAAGGACTTGGGTAGGGGTGCGGGGCTGAAGTCATATTTCCAGTGCTTTGCTTGCTCGAGCCTGGCACCCCAAAAAAGCAAAGTGCAGCCTGGTTGGAGGTGATGTGCCTACAGAAGAAGATGGAGAAATCAGGGGTAGAAGAGGGAGGGAGGCAGGGAGTGGACAGTGAGAGAGGGCCTGCCTTTCTGTCTGTGTGGTTCTTTCTGTCTCATGCACCCCCATGAAGTTAGGGTTTCCAGATATGCAAATGTTTTGAGGACACGTACAAAAAATACACACTGCAGGGTCTGGATTGGCCCAAGGTGAAGTTAATAGGGACCTAAGGTGACAATTCATGTCATGCAACATGTATTTTTCATAAGTGTCCTCAAAAAATTTGCATATCTGGCAACTCTACCTGAAGTACCATGACCCTGAGGTGCCACAGAAGGCATTGACCCATGCCCTGGGGTTGGCATGCCCCTCATAGAAGGATAGGTGGTGGAGGAGGGCCTAGGTCTCCATGGTGACCCCACAGCCTGGCAGCCATGTCTGGCCTCATGAGGTTTCACTGGCCAGGAGGGAGCAGGGCAGGGGAGCGAGGAGAGCTCTGGTCATGTCCTCCAGAATCAATTTCATTTTTCAGCCTTTATCCTGTAATTTAATTACAAGCCAGGCCACCTGAGAAAGACTTGATGGTAATAACTGCAAAGGCCACAGGTCAGTTGGAAACTGCATTCCACACCCTGAACCAGCCACCTGGGCCCAGAGCATAACTCATGCTTCCAGACAGGAGGCAGGGTTGCCTCCAGATTCCTGTCCCTACTGGCAGGATCTGGCCTGAGGGGCCCCAGGGGCCCTCATACATGTATGGAGTCAGCTTAGTTGCACCCATTGATATATGCTCACACTGACACACAGCCATAGAGAAACTTACAAATAGACATGCTGTCACACTGACACAAATACACACACAATCTGACACTAGGGGTATGCAATTAGTTTTCATTATTATGATAAAGAAAATGAAAAATTATGTTTTCTTTTTTGTTATTGTAACAACAAAAATGAAAGATAATAATAATGAAAACAAAAACAAAAATGAATTTTAGTATGGATGGGCGAACAGATTGCATTTCGGGTTCGGCTGCGTTCAGTTCATCCGTTCGGTTCATTCGTTTGGTTCAGCTGCGTTCGGTTCGGCCGTTGGGTTCAGCAGTTCGGTTAGTTTGCCGGGTTCGGGTTCGGCCGTTCGGTTCGGCCGTTCGGTTCGTCCATTCGGCTGTTCGGTTCGGACATTTGGGAAATGTTGTTATGGGTGGGTTTTTTGTTTTTTTACATGTTTTTTTGGTTTTTTATTGGGTTTTATATGGTTTTCTTTTGCTTTTTATTGGTTTTTTTTTGTTTTTATAGTTTTTTTTTAATCTAATATTATATCTATCTATCTACACTAAATCTAACTGCTATTAACTATTCTAAATGCTATGAACTAAATGGATTATCTAATAAGTACACAGGCCTACTCCTACAAACACTCAAACTAAATCACTAACGCTATATCTATCACTAAGCTCGCTCCTACAACTACCTATCTATCTCTCTATATCTATATCTCCCTATCTCTCTCTATATGAGATGGTGGGGGGGAATCACAAACACAAGGTTTCAGTTTAAGGTTTAAGTTTCATTTCAGTACAAAACTGAAATGAAACTTAAAGCAATCTAATAATCCTACTCAATGCCTGCATATAGTTTCATTTCTTGCAAGCCTCTCCACCCTTGTTGTCTGGAAGTCTGCTCCTCAATGACTAATACTACCCCTCCCTGTCATGTTTGACCTTACAGTGAACCTTTTTTTGCCACCCAAACTCACCCGAATGCGATCCGAACTGACCGAACTGTTCGGTCATTTTGACGTTCGGAATTGAGTTTGGTTCGGCCAGTTCGTGTTAGGAAGTTTTGTTCAGTTTGGTCATCCGAACAGGCCGAGTTCGGGCCGAACTCTGAACTTCCGAACCTCGTTCGACCATCCCTAAATGTTAGTTGTTTAAATAATGGGAAAACACAGAAACTTGGGGATATTGTACCCCCAACAGAGCGCACCATGTGTACCAAGTTTCAGAAATATTGGATAAAGGGAACCAATTTTATAAGCAATTGTATGTTGTGATTTTAAAAAAAGCTGCATACACATTCCTGTATACAACTTCTTTCTCTTACATCCCATTTTCATAACACCTGGGAAGGTTATATTACTTCCCAAGATTACCAATCATGCCAAATTTCAGAAAGATTGGACAAAGGGTCCTGAAGTTATAAGACAAGAATTTGAAAATGCATTTCAAACTGTAACATTTTAATATTCCATCCTGTTTACAAGACATTTGGCATAAATGTATCACACACCTTCCCTGTAACCTTTATCAAAATACAGGACAATTTGATAAAGGGACCCAATTTTATAACCAATCAAAGTTATCCCCATTATTAAGATAAATAGCAGCACATGCAGTGCCAGTCAGAGGCAGCCACCTGGCATGGCAGAGGGAGGGAAGCTATAGGAGGGAGGATGGGGAGAAACCAATTAGACTAACAGACACATTCACTGGCCAATTACTGCATGCTTCCAGCTTTACAGGACCAATCAGTGGTGGTTTCGAGGTGGGCAAAGGGCGCAGCCCTCAGGTGGGCATAGAAGGGCCATAACTGGGACTTTGGGGATAGCTTCCCAGAAATCAGGAGGCATTGCTTACACATCCAGGCTGGCCAATTATCATCACAATCTCATCCTGCAGCACTGTGACAGAGGACATAAGATAATCTCTATTGGCTCTTTCCTGAACAGATGCTTCCAGATTCCCATTAACAAGTGGAGTAGAGAATTTGGGGTGGTCACAACACAGAATGAGGATATTTGATTGGCATTTCTGCTGGACAATTGCCCTCACAAACAGATCTTATACTACAGTGACACATCAGAGAATCTCTGGCATAGGCCCATTCTCTGCATATGCTGTGCAGGCTTATACAATTGGAACCCTTTATCACATTTTTTCTATATTTGGTATAATTTATCCTGAAGGTGTGACATATAGTGATTTCAAATTTCTGATACACTGGTTGGACTATAAAGATGTTACAGTCTGACATATATTTATTAGTTAATTGCTTAAACTACCAGGACCCTTTATTAAATAATTTTGAAAGTTGGTCCAGGTATTAAACATGGGGATGGCTATATGCATGCCAAGTTTAATCCACATTATGTGGTAGACAAAGAAGTTACAATCAGGAATGTATATTCAGATTTTTGCAAAATAACATAATCCAACTGCTTATAAAATCAGATTCCTTTATTCAATCCTACTGAAATGTAGTACACATAATGCTTTCCACTAGAGGTACAATCCCTCCAAACATAATGAAAAATAAAAGTGTTATAGCAAAAAATGTGTTTTCCATTCAAACTAATGGAAATTGAAAATGAAAGCACAAACAATTTTGTTTATATTTACAAAAATGAAAATGAAAGATTGAAAAATAATAATTATTTTTACAGGGGTCCTTGGTGCACACCTCTATCTGACTCACATGCACACATAGAGACATGTCACAAACACACATATATGGACATGCAGACACACATATTGACATGCCACAAGCACACAGACACACTGTTACACACACATATGTACTGAAATGCACTGTCACACATATAACTGACATGCCACAAACACACAGTCACACATACATTCCATATGCACTGATATATACTAAAACACATACACACATACCATAGAGAAAGATACAGTATCATACCAACTCATGCCAGAGACACACACGAGTGCACACAGAAATGTACCCCTAGACACACACCTACAGAATGATGCACACACTAACACATAGACACACACATACTCATACATACAACCATCTCCTGCAAGTTCCGTCACCCCAGCAATTCTAGATATATGGGGGTGCAGATAATGTGACCAGTGTGTGCCCCCTGCATATTTTAGCCAAAAGTGACTTCCATTCTACAGGTACACCCCAAAATTTTATGCAAACAACCAAATCCTCAAAATTCAGGGTGCCATCATCCATGCTATCTTATTAAAATGAGGCAGCTATTTTAGGTAAGGGGGGTGGGCTACATCTGGGGGTCGGGGGACTGACAGACCTTAAGGACTGGGGTCTTCAGTCTTGCAGTGTGTGCGTCAGGGATGGGAGTCTACAGCTTCCGCTCTCCAGCTCTGGGAACCAGGCAGGGAAGAGACCATCCACATAGTTGTGGGCGGGAGGACGCTGTGCTTACCCCAGCCGCAGCGCCAATTCCTCGGGCTCCTCCAGAAGCAGCAGGAACTCAGATTCACTCAGATCCAAGAAAATCCCAAAGCATTGGATGCTCCCGGGTCCACCTCAGAATCCGATGCAGCTATGGAGACCAAGGTTGCAGAGAAGGCAGCTAGTACCTGCCTTTCTTGTCCCCTCCTTTCTGCCCAGCGTTTAATTTCCCCTATCCCCTCCCATCTGGGAACATAATTCTACTGCTCCATGTCATAATGCACTGCTGACCTCAACTGACTCCTTCCAGACTCCAGTCGTGCACCAAAAAAGCCCACCGGCTGGCTGCAGTGCATTCTCTGCACTTCCACCTACAGGGTCCATGAGCAGAAGTGCAGAGAGCACAACTGCAGCCAGTCGGTGGTGGGATGAGGGATGGACGGGGAAATCCAGACACCTGTATGGTCCAGTTCCCCTCCCATCCTGGACAACACAAACTGTCAGACATATCGGGTGGTCCGAGAGAAATCCGGACCTATGGCCACCCTAGGAGTAGGGGCATAACTACCATGAAGAGAGGGGGCTCAGTTGAGCCTGGACTTTGAGGGGGCCCTTTGCAAGTGGCCTGACCTTATCCCCCACCCACTCTGAAAATTTCCTAGGTCACTTGCAAAGGGCCCTGCCAAGAAGGAAGTTTTCAGAGTGGGTCCGGGTGGATTGCTGATCCCACACCCACCCACTCTGAAAACTTTTATCCTGGTGGGGTATGTTTCTGCATCCACCTCAATGGCCCTCTTATGCTGGAGGTTCTATCCATTTTCTCATAGGAGGGCCCATAGTTGGGACTTGAGCCTAGACCTGCCACAGCCTTGCTATGCCAGTGGTAAGCAGCTTGGGGAACCCTAATGAAAGAGTTAGGTTTTTAGGAGGGATATGAAGGCTGGGAAAGAGGAAGAAAAGAGCAGGGAGTTCTAGGCATGGGAGGTAGCATGGGAGGAGCAGTGAAAACAGTTTAGGGAGGAGACTCTGAGGCAGGGGAAAGTGGTTGCAGAGGAAGAGGAAAGCTCCCAACTGTGAAAATGGCAGAAAAAAGGGTCAGGACAGGGATGGGTATTACCGATTCCACCCCCCAAAGATCGGTGATCGATAAGTGCCGTAACTATTGTACATGGACGACACCGTATTAATTTATCAGACTTTGGTGGTGATGCGGCGCGCGATGTCAGCATTTGGAGAATATTGCCAGGCCAAGTTCCTGGCAATAAATTTTGTTAAAACCAAGGTACTTGTTGTGGGTCCCAGGAGAGCCCAAAAATGCCATCGTTGGGCCAAAAGGGTCAACCAGATTGAACAAGTCCAGACATTTAAATATCTCGGCGTGATTATTTCCACCATAAGATGTTGGAAGATCCATTTTGAAGCTGTCCCTAAACAGGCTAAGAACTCTATAGCAGCTATCACCAAATTTTTCTTTGGCCAGGGAGGGAGGTTGGTTCGTCCAGCCCTGCAGCTCTTCAGAACCAAAGTGATTGGTCAGCTCCTCTACGCTTTCCTAGTATGGGGGCCAGAGTTCTTCACCAATTTGTAAAGCCTCCAGAACACATTTTTGTGGACAATTCTGGTTGCTCAGCGGGGGACACCACAGGTGATCCTGAGAACAGTAGTACTTGGTATGCCCCTCAGAGTGTAGGCTTTGCAGGTCCTCCTAAATTACTGGGTTAAAAAGGTACTGTTTCCTCAAAAAAAATCGCTAGTGAATGCTGCCATTGCTGCTGGGATTGGGGACAGCTGGCTGAGAATAACTGAAAGAGAAGTTTTAAACCTGGGGTTTTCCTTGGAGAGCGTGGAAACCTTGGGCTGGGAGGCCTGTAAAAACTTAATTAAGAGACGGCTCTGGGACCAGTCTGCTCAATATGAAAATTCCATGAGGGATGTGCTGAAGGTGACATCTTTTTATACTCCCTATTCACCACTGATGTCTGGTTCTTATTATCTATTTGAATGGTAGGACGTCAATTGGCGCACTGCCTTTTTTCAGATGAGGGTGAATGTTTTCCCCTCAGAAGTTCTGGAGAGCCATTATGCAGGGACCCCATGGACCCAGTGGATTTGCCCCTTGTGTCAGCTGGGGGAGGTAAAAACCGCTCAATACATAATTTTGCGCTGCCTAGGGATGTGTGAACAGAACCATGTTTGGATGTTTGGCCATTAGGTGATTAAAATGGAACTTTGAGTTCAGATTCCATATTCAGTTCGATCGGGCTCACTTTGGTATTTAGTTTGGTGCAATCAGGAACTGAAAATGACATTTGGTTTTTGAAATAAAAGGAAAAAGATGAGATAAGATATTTCTGGCTATAATATAATTATTTCTTATTAAATTTTGATGGAATTTGGGGAGATTATACCCCCAATGGAGGGCACTACCTTTACCAAAATTCCAAACGATTAGATCAAGGAAACTGATTTCAGAAGCAATTGAATGTTGTGATTTTTAAAAAAGATCCATACACATTCATGGATACAACTTCTTTATCTTGCATCCAATGCTCATGAAACTTGTGCATATTATGTCCCTCCATATTCTTAATACTTCTGCCAATTTTTAGAAAGAGTGGATAAAGGGTCCCAAGGGCATAAGACATTAACCTGAAAATACATTTCCAGCTGTAACATTTTTATATTCCATTATATTTACAGGACATTTGGAAATAATGTATCAAATACCTTTCATGCCATTTCAGAAAATGTACAGGAGATTTTGATAAAGGGCCCCAAATATATAAGCAATTGATGTTGTCCCAGTGAAGATCATTATTCAGATGAATATCAGCATATTCAGTGCCAGTCAGAGGCAGGCACCCTGCATGGCAGGGGGAGAGAGGCTGTAGGAGGAAGGATGTGGAGCAACCCCAAAGACTTACAGACACATTCAATGGCCAAACACATTACTGCAAGCTTCTAGCTTTACAGGACCAATTGGTAGTGGCTTAGAGGTGGACATAGGGGGCGGCCCTGAGGCGGGCATAAGCAACATAACTGGGACTTCTGAGATAGCATCCCAGCAGTCAGTAGACATAGTTTAAACACATCCAGGCTGGCCAATTATCATCACAATCACATCCTGCAGCACTGAGACAGAGAAAATAAGAGAATCTCTGTTGACTCTTTCCTAAACAGATGCTTCTTACTTCCCAGAAACAAGTGGGGGAGATATGTTGGGATGGTCATAGCAGGATATTTGGTTGAATTTCTGTTGGTCAATTTGCATCACAAACCAATCTTATACCACAGTGACATCAGAGGATCTGAGGCAAAGCCCCCTTCTCTACATATGTTGTACAGGCATATAAAATTGAGACCCTTTATTAAATCTTTCTGATATTTGACAGAGATTCATATAAAAGTGCAATATGTATACCTGCCAAATTTCATGTACACTGGTTGCACTGCAAAGATGTTATAGTCATACATACATTTATATGTTAATTGCTTATACCACCAAAACCCTTTTCCCAATTCTTCTGAAATTTGACAAAGATAGTAAATATGGGAATGGGTATAAAATAGACAGGTTTAACATACATTAGATGTGAGGCAAATAAGTTACAGCTAAGAATGTATATGTAGAATATTGCAAAAACAAATAATTCAACTGCTTCTAAAATCAGATTCCTTTATCTGATCATTTTGAAATTTGGTACACATCATGCTTTCTATGGGAGGTAAAGTAACCCCAATGTTCAGCCACATAGCATAAAAACCAAAAACGTTACAACCAATGATGTGTTTTCCATTGAAACCAATGGAAATTCAATTCTGAACTCACCGAACACATCCGAACCAACATTTGAATTTGATGTCGGTTCACACGTTTGGTTTGGTTAACTGAACTATTCAAGTTCAGTTCGAACTCTGAACTTCTGAACCACGTTCGCCCATCCCTAGCGCTGCCCAGTATTTAATGGCCCTAGATATAAGTACCTGGGGGCTTATTATAAGATCAATGGGGCCTCTGGGAGTGTGCTATGGAGGCTACTTAACCCAATTGACTCAGAACTGTCTAGGGCGGTGACTAAATTTTGTTGGACTGCTATGCAGATCAGGCGTTCAATTTTGGCTCCCTCCCAAAATGATGGATAAACTGGTGAGTGGATACGAGGAGGTACAGCGGTCTAGGGTGGCTGGAGGGGTTCTTTGCCCTAGACTCCTGGTTGAGCATGAATATTATACGCCTGTGTTTTCTTCTGTAAATAAGGGCCATGTGTTTGCATTATTTAGTGCTTGTTTTATGTTGTATATTGTTATGGCTGCGGCTAAACTATAAACTTTTATATTATATCTATTACCGATTCAGATTAATCCGTAACTGCTCATAACTTGCTGCTACAGATTAATTTGTAATGAACTGCAACACACCGTTACGGATCCCAATTTCACCCCACCCTATTATGGAGACCCTGGAGTGGTAGCCATTTTGCACATATGGAAAATGACTATCAGGGCCATTTTGCACGTGAATAAAAGATCACCACCCTTAACAAAAATGGCAGTGGCATCATTTGACCTCTGCCATTTTGGTTAAAGGCCGCAGTCATTTTGCAAATGCATGATCTGGAACAGGGTGGTTAATTCCCATTCCCCGGGACCCTGGAGTGGTAAATACTTACCAGCACTGGAAGGCTTTATTGAAGTGCAGCTGCTGCTGTGGGGCTCTGCTCTGGATTGCACACTCCTATTATGGATGCAGAATTACAGGTCCCAATTTCCCCCCACCCCATTCCACCACCCTTAACCAAAATAGTGATGGTGTCATTTGACCCTTGTTTCAGTCATGCAGTTTGTATTATGGATACAGATTAAAATATGTAAAAAAAAATTGCACAGGCAAACAATGGCCACTGGAGACAAATCCCAGCTACTCAGAACTCTGGCAAGCACATCCTGGGATCAGCATGGACCATCTACATGGAGGAGGAACTCCAAAGGTGAGAAAGACAAGGGACTACTCATCGGCTGGGTGCTAATTCCCTAGATAACACAAGTGACCAGTGACAAGAATTTCCAGAGCCAGAAAAGTAAGTAGAGGGTGAGTAGTGCATGCACAAAATAATCACCACCCTTAACCAAAATGATGATTAAGCCATTGCCACCCTTTTGTTTAAAGGCAACCCAGCTGTTGTTTTGTGTATGTACAAAGCTACCCAGCAGCCATTTGTGCATGCACAATTCATTTTTAAATACTTTAATCTGAATCCATAATACGAACCGTAATAAATTCATAAAAGATAGATATGAATCTGCCATAGATACAAATCCAAAAATCAGTACCAAGACCCACCCCTAGGGCAGGAAGATAGGGAGGAGCAAAGCCATGAAGAGTCTTGAAGGCAAGGAGTTCATGCTCATTGAGAAGGGGGAGAGAGATCCAGTGGAGGGAGTATAGGGAATGAGGGGTTGTGAATATAAAGAGTCAACATGATACAGCAGGTGAAGCCCCAACTCCACTGAAGTCAAGGATTATTTGACTTCAACAGAATCAGGATTGCACCTAGGGAGTCACTAGATTACACAGTACAGGTCCGTAACAGCAAACCATGTAGTTAACTTTAAGTCGGTCAGTAGCCCTGTAGCAGCCAGGGTGTTTGGGGAAGGTGCTCTCTCTACTCACTCATGACTCTGGAAATCCTTGCCACTGGTCACTGGTGTTATCTGAGGAATTAGCACCCAGTCGACAAGTAGTCCCTTATCTCTATCACATTTGGAGTTCCTCCTCCAAGGAGATGGTCCACGCTGATACTAGGATGTGCTTGCCAGAGTCCTGAGAAACTGGAATGTTGCCCTCATCTCCCCAGTTCATGGCCTACATTCCTTGGATTCCCCAGCATGCCAGTTAGGCCCTCCCACCTGAAGTGAGGTCGTCACCCTGCCCTAGGTCATACTGGCGGTCTGCAGCCTGGCTGTGTTTTCTCAAGGATCCCATGCTGCCTAGCCTCTCAGGCTACTCTGGTCTGCACTCTCTTACATCTGGGCTCATCAGATTCCTGGGATGGCAGTTTCTACCCAGGTTGCCCCACCCAGACCCTACACGCCCTTGGCCTCCCCATCATGCCAGCTAGGTCCTCCCTCCTGGGGTCTTAGCTCTGCTCTCGGTCACACCAGGGACCTATAACTCTGGAACCAAGATCCTGTGAGCTCACATCTCCAACCCCAGTTGTCTTCATTCTCAGCAGCAGTTCTCCAGCAGGGCTTCCCTTTAAGCCCCTGCTGCTCACTCTACTCAGGGCCCAGAGCCTTCCCCTCAGGCTTTACTGGCCAGTAGAGGTGTGCATTTTGTTTTTGTTATTAGAATAACAAAAATGATAGAGAGCTCTTTCATTTCAATAATGAAAATGAAAGAAAATAATAATGAAATAATGAAAGATTTTAGTTTCATTATTCTGAGATAATAGAAAAACACTGAAAAACACATTTTTGGCTATGGCTTCATTGTTTTTTATTTGATTTGGATAAAACCTGGAGAGATTGTACCCCAAATGGAGGGCAATGTGCCTGCCACATTTAGGAAACATTGGATAAAGGTATCCAATTTTAGAAAGACTGGATAAAGGGTCCTGAAGTTATAAGCAATTTACTTGTAAATGCATTTCTGGCTGTAACCTTGTACTCAATCCAGTTTGGATCATATTTGGAAGGACTGTATCTCACATCTTCATGATCATTTCTGCCAAATTTCAGAAAGAAATTTCCTCACTCTTTCAGAACTCCTCTAGGTTGAGAGACTTGACCTCCGATGAAACAGGCAACACACACCGAGCTCCCATTGGCAGTATAAAAAAGCACATCAGGGAGTAGAAATCAGATGAGCATCCAGAAGAGCAGTCTCCTGCATATACCATCAGGATGCAATGTTCATACAAGAAGGACGTGTAGACAAGCATTCTCAATGATGGAATTATGGAATTCTCTTCCCCTGGAAGCTCACCAAAGCTCACCTCAGCATTTTCCAGAGGCAATGTAAGACGTTCTTGTTTGGCCAAATATTTGGGATATGGAGTTTCTAAATGTTTTTGAACACGAAACTTCTGAATTATAATTCAACACCAGATTTAACAGTTTCCATGGGTTTGAATTGGGACCTTGTTTTTTTCTCACATTACCTAAAATAATTTTTTCCATTATACAGTAGTATACCCTCTGAAAACTTCGTATTCTGCATTTTCCTACACTTTGTTTTCCCCTCACTCCAGCACTCAGATCGAACACTGTTGGGTGTGTACTGATAATCCACCCACTGACATTATTCTAAGACAACTCTTCTCCAACTGAAGGGGACTTTTCCTTTGATTGGTCGTTAACACCTTGTTTGTACCTCAGGTTGGTACTTGATGCAATTATGCGTTTTATTCTCTCTGTGTAAGCTATTTTAATTGCCTACAACCTCATATAGATGCCAACTTCCAGACCACTTCATGCATTTGAGGAAGCCCGCTGTTGCTGATGAAAATTCAAGCTGAAATAAAAATATTTTCATTAGTCTTTAAGGTGACACAAGATTCTCTCATTTTTGTTGTTGTTTTAGAGCTATAGACTAACATGGTTACTCTTCCAGTAAATGTTTATATATAATTATGTTGTAACCTGCCCTGAACCCGTGAAAATTTGAATGAATGAATGTTTGGTAATAATTTCTCTAAATTTCCTCTGACCTTGGGCCAGATCTCTAACTGGTGTAAGTCAGCATACCTCCACTGAAGTCAATACAGTGTTTCCCATTTGCAGTCTACCCACATTGATTTTTAAAGGCAAAATGTACAACATAAATTGGTGAAATAGGACCTCCCATATTCCATTAAAGCAGTGATTTGCCTCTTCTTGTATCCTGAATAACATCAGCTGATGCAGAGGAAGAAACAAGAAAACTTGCAAGAGGCCATTGTTGAATATCCTGTCCAGATGGAAAGTTGTTTCTTGACCCATATCAATTAGAGGCTCACCTGTGCCCTGAAGCATGAGCGTTTATCTGAAGAATTCTAGGATGAAGTTTAATCATTAAAGAGGCCAAGATGTGAAAAGTATCTGACTAGGCTTCCTTCATTCTTAAGCTAGATAATACATACTCAGATTCCAATCGATTGACCTGCCTTCAGTCAAGTGCTCATGCTCTTTCTTTTTTCTCACTAATTTTAATAGGATTCCATATGGGGTTAAGGGTTATTAATGTTATCTTCTTACAACAGCTATTCTGAACTTGTCAAATAAGTCCTATGGCATATGAAAAGGAAGGGAAGAGCTGATAAATCAAGATATGATCAGTGGATTGCTAATAGGGATGGGACTTTTGGTTTCGGTTTTAACTGAAAATGGCTGGTAATAGCCGCTTTTGGTTAAAACCAAAGGATCTAAAAATTGGGCACTTCTTGGTTCCCAATTTTTGGATTGGAACTTCCCATTGAAGTCAATGGGAAATCCTCCTGTTGACTTCAGTGGAAAGAGCCAGGGGAAAATCTCCTTCACTTTACTGCCCCCACCCTCTCCTGGCCTTGGAGGGTGGGGATGGGGATCCATTAACCCTAAAACCTGCACTCGACAGGGCCCGGCTTTACACTTGTAACACTTACCGTTGATGATCTGCGTCTGGAGGGTTGGGGGCCTCTGGCTGCGCTTCCAGCTCTGCTACTGGCATCCAGGCCTTCTCCGCTTCTGGCTGCTGGTGGTAGTCTGCTCTGCTGCCAGGCTTCTTTATTTTGCTGCTCTTTTACCCCACACCCTCCCGCTCACAAAGCAGCTTCTGGGCCCTCTTCACTGTAGAGCAGCGGAGAAGGCCTGGTCACTTGGCAGTGGAGCCAGCTCCTGTCAGCAGCCAGCAGCAGACCCGGACACCAACAGTGGAACCAGCTCCAATGCCGGGAAGCTGGGCCTTCTCTTCTTTCTTCTTCTCTTCAGGTCCGTTCCGGAGCTTGAAGAAAATGCTGGCAGATCGGCAGTAGTGCAGCACACATGCACAAAATGGCTGCCAAGCCCATTCTACGCATGTGCAGCCCTAATTCAAAATGGCACTGGCAGCGTCAGCGCCATTTTGAAAGAGGGCAGCTATTCTGCACATGCATGCAATGGGTCCCCATGCATTTGCAGAACAGCTGCCCTCTTCTAAAATGGTGCCAATGCTGCCGGTGCCATTTTGTATTAGAGCTGCACATGTGTAGAATGGCCTCGGTGGCCATTTTGCACATATGTGCTGCACTGCTGCTGACCCACCAATGTTTTCTTCAAGCTTCAGACTGGATCTGAAGAGAAGAAGAAGAGAAGGCCAAGCAGCCTGGCAATAGAGTTGGCTCTCACCACCAGCCATCAGTGGAGGAAGCCTGGCCACTGGTATCAGAGTTGGTGGCCTAGTCAGCAGCCATGATTCCAACCCTCTAGACCTGGACCAGCAACTGTAAGTTTTACAAGTACAGGACCCCCCCAGAGGTGGGGTTAAATCTGGGCCTTGGCGGGTAGGGTGGGGACATTAATAGTAATGGATCCCTACCCACACGCTCTGAGACCGGGAGTGAGGTGGTGGGGTTGTCAATAATTTCTTTACTATGTCATATTTAGACAGAGACAGTCAAATGTTTAGGGGCACATCTAAAGCTATGGAGCCTCATTATTCAGGGAGTCAGAAGGCTCTCTTTTTCTGATACTGGCCTGTAAAACCAATTCCTCAGGAAAGTGCAGGAACAACAGTCAAGTGCAGGGCTAAATCTAGCCCATGGGTGGTTTTTATTTTCCCCTCTTTCAGTTCTTGGGTCTGGTCCCCGGATCTAGTCCCTTCCATCATGTGCTGAAGGAATATATTCAGGGGAGGCAGCAGAAATGAGGGTGCACACTCAAAGGTAGAATCTGGATCCACAGGCCAAAATCAGAATCAGGACCTTTGCCCCCTTTCCCCTATCCTGATCCAGGGACTCAGATATTGCAATGGTGAAGGTCATATTAGTACGCAGGTAGGAGATACCAAATGCCTCACAATGGGCAGTCATGGAACAAACTTTCCTTAGATTTCCTCAGGCCCAATCCACTGCCAGCAGGATTCAAACTAAGGTTTTCTCCATAGGAGTGCATGCTCGAGCTGAAACAGGTACCCACAAAAGAATTGCAGTACCCAAACTGTCTTGGTCGAATTGGACATTAAACAGTACCCACTTAGTGCCTGATGGGTTACCTGAATTACCTAGCTACCATTTATGTTATAGAGTTATCCATTTTCTGCTTACCAAACCATTTACCAAGTTTCCAATTTCCCATTTTCCCATCCATTTTCATGAATCCATTGGTTGTTCCATCATTCCTTTTGTTGTGTGTGTTCATGATGATGAAAAGTGGAAATTCATAAAGATTTCAAAATGGTAATATGATAAGTTGGAATGGGATAACCAAGCAGAAATTTGATTACTTGGTAATAGTAATACCCTGTATTTTTGGTCATCAGTTACCTGTCTTGGTATGTGGATGCTAATCAGGTAACTGATGGGCTTCTAGAAATTGTGTGTATTCTCCACAGGTACAAAATTTGCTACTCATTTTCCTTTTAGTGCATAAAACCTATTCGATTTAAGGAGAAGCCTGCTTGTTTCTTTTATCTCAGAAACTTAAATGTCCATCTCCTTTAATCAATGCTGAGGCTGGGCATTGATTTTGTGCATGTAGTTTAAACCACATCTATTAAATGCATCTTGCCCCAGTTACTTCCATGGTACTTTCAAGTTTGATTATGTCCTGTGTGCCTGTTAGGCTCCTTGAATATTTCTTCTGTGCTTACAGGAGGGAAAATAAAATGATCTGGAAGGAGAAGATAGGAAATCTAGCTGAGCTTTAAGCATTTGTGCTGTGAGGCTAAATTAAGGAGTTTATAATAATCAGCCTAGAACAAAGGGAATTATGGAGCAACCAGCAGGAGATAATTTTAGGGACTACGTAAAGGGACAGTTAAGATGTGACGTGTTTTCCCTTTCTTTGTAGTCTGTAATTCACATGTTGGGGTGTATTATTCCTTTGTTTCTTCAGAGCAGATTAACTAGCCTCTACCTCTTATCTGCCACATAAAGAATACAGTCCTTCAGGGGTTGTGATTCCAAACCTGATGCGCGAAGTTTTTTGTATTTGCTTGGTGTGACTGGGAGTGCCACTTCCATCAGCTCCTCCTTGTTAGACGATGCTAAAAAGACTCCTATGCCCTTTTCAAAGGTTGAGGTCATAGGGGTTGTGTTCCATGAGGCAGGGCAGTGAGTGATAGACAAGCAGGTGAGCTGACAGCAAAGAACTGCCATAGACTATAAATGAGCTCAGAGGGAAAGTGATGCAAAGGTCACTAGCCTAGAATTGCTAACAGGGAACCAATGTATCGATGCAGAGCACTAAGCAATAGGGATGGGTGTTACAGATTTTGATTAATTTGTAACTGTCTGAAAATGCCAATAAAAATGGCAATTATGGATTAATCAGAAATTCACCATGCCATTATGGCTTTCTGTATTTCTGGATCGTATTTCCAGATTAGGATTTTCCCATTGACTTCAATGGGAAATCAATCCACTATTAATTTTAATGCATCATTCATTCTAATAGCCACATTATTAGAATGAATGGGCCAGAGAGAGAGAGAGAAATAGAGAATAAATGAATGAATGAATGAATGAATGAATGGTGAGGGACTAGAGGTGTGTGGGGGTGGTGGGGGTGGTGTGATAGTTGGAGGTGGGGGCCTAAGTGGGGGCCTAAGTGTGCTGGCAGTAGGGAAGTGAGAACATAATGGGGTTCAACTGTTCGGCCATTTGGTCGTTCAGTTCGAAAACTGAGTGCGGGTTTGGTTTGAAAACTGAGTTTGGGTTTGGTCATTCGGTTCGGCGGAGTTCGGTCCCACCGAATGTTCAGCAGAGTTTGGAACTGCCACAAGGCTTGGGGTGCTTCAGGGACCCCCCAGGGGTGCCCATGGTGGCATGTCAGGCCGTCAAATACCTAGCAGCAGCAGAGACCATGAAGGCTTGGCGCTTGGCACCCTGGGTTGCCCGGGCATTGCAGTCTGGCGGGCCTCCAATTCTGCTCGCTCTATGCTGGCTGGGTTCTCCATTTCTAGTCACCATCACAGCAAGTGGTGGCTTGCTGACTGGCTGGCCACGTGAATCATCACCGGGCAAGGCTACGTGACCAATTTGCCGAAGAGTTGGTTGAGATCTGGCGAGTAGGATGCCAGCCTGCAATGCCCGACCTGTATGGGTGCCGACCCAGCCACCAAGCCCTGGCAAGGCCTCTTCCCTGCCTGGAACGTAGACCCCAGAACCCTGAGGGTGGGACCTGGGGCTGGAGTGGCTGGCTGTGATGCAGTGAAATAACAACTCCCTGTGATCAGAATGATGGTCCCAGAACCCTGATGGTGGGTCCTGGGACTAGAGTGGCAGCTTCTAGATGACATGGGTGAACATCCCCCTGTGCCTGTAACATAGGCCCCAGAACCATGACAGTGGGTCCTGGGGCTGGAGTGGCTGCTTCTTCATACAGTACAATGACAGTTCCCTGTGAGCGGAATGATGGCCCCAGCACCCTGATGGTGGGTCCTGGGAAAGGATTGGAAGCTTCTGGATGAAATGTAACAACAGCCCTCCCTGCCTGGAACATAGGCCCAAGAAGCTTGATGGTGGGTCCTGGAGCTGGAGTGGCTGGCTTGATGCCGTGGAATGACAGCCCCCCGTTGGTGGAATGACAGCCCCAGAACCCTGATGGTGGTTCCTGGGGCTGGAGTGGCAGCTTCTGTATAATGTGGGTGGACAGCCCTTCCTGCCTGTAATGTAGTCCCCAGAACCTTGATGGTGGGTCCTGGGGCTGGAGTGGCTGATTATTGAACTGGTGGAATGACAGCTCCCTGTGAGCAGAATGACAACCCCAGAACCCTGATGGTGGGTCCTGGGGCTGGAGTGGCAGCTTCTAGATGTTGTGGATGGACAGCCCTCCTTGCCTGGATCCTAGGCCCCAGAACCCTGAAGGTGGGTCCTGGGTCTGAAGTGGCTGGCTGTTTCTTGATATGGTGGAATGATGGTTCCCCATGAGCAGAATGACAGCCACAGAGCCCTGATGGTGGGTCATGGGACAAGAGTAGCAGTTTCTGGATGAAGTGGAATGACAGCTCGCACGTGGAGGGTCCCAGGGACAGCCGGCTCTGCTCCTGTTGGGCACAGACAGCTATTTGGAATTAGAGGATGTATCCAGCATCATCACTGAGTCAGGTGAGTAAATATCCAAGAGAAGCTTTCAGGTTGGCTGGCATGGGTGGATCAGTGCCAGAGGCCCGGCCAGGTCTTGATGGCTGGCAGCACCCCCACTCAACCGGGCATTAGGGATGGGTGAATGCGGTTCGGAAGTTCGGAGTTCGGACCGAACTCGAATAGTTTGGTCGACCGAACCGAACGTTCGAACCGAACTCAAATTTGGAAGTTCAGAGTTTGAACTGAACTTGAACAGTTCAGTCAACTGAACCGAACGTTTGAACCGAACTCAAATTCAAACGTTCAGTTTGGATGCATTCGGTGAGTTCGGAATTGAATTTCCATTGGTTTCAATGGAAAACACATTATTGACTGTAACATTTTTTGTCTTTTATGCTAGGTGGCTGAAATTTGGGATGCCTCTACCTCCAATAGAAAGCATTAAGTGAACCAAATTTCAAAACAATGGGATAAAGGAATCCGATTTTAGAAGCAGTTGAATTATTGTATTTTGCAATATTCTACATATACATTATTAGCTGTAACTTCTTTGTCTCACATATAATGTAGGTGAAACTTGTTCAGTTTATATCTCTTCCAATAGTAACTATCACTAACAAATTTCAGAAGGATTGGAGAAAATATCTTGGTTATATAAGCAATTAACATATAAATGTATGTCTGACTATAACATCTTTGTAGTCCAACCAGTGTATATGAAATTTGGCAGAACTATATACTTCACTTTCATAATCATCTCTGTCAAATATTGGAAAGATATTATAAAGGGTCCCAATTTTATATGTCTGTACAACATATTTAGAGAAGGGGCCTATGCCTGGGATTCTCTTATGTCACTGTGGTATAAGATCGATTTGTGATGCAAATTGGCCAACAGAAGTGTCAACCAAATATCCTCATTCTGTGCTGGGACCATCCCAACATATCTCCCCCACTTGTTTCTGGGAAGTCAGAAGCATCTGTTTAGGAAAGAGTCAATAGAAATTCTCCTATGTCCTCTGTCTCAGTGCTGCAGGATGTGATTGATAGTTGGCCAGCCTGGATGTGTTTAAACTATGTCTCCTGACTTCTGGGATGCTATCTCTGCAGTCCCAGTTATGTTGCTTATGCCCGCCACAGGGCCGTCCCCTATGCCCACCTCGAAACCACTACCAATTGGTCATGTAAAGCTAGAAGCTTGCAGTAATGTGTTTGGCCATTGAATGTGTCTGTCAGGCTTTGGGGTTGCTCCACGTCCTTCCTCCTACAGTCTCTCTCCCCCTGCCATGCAGGGTGCCTGCCTCTGACTGGCACTGAATATGCTGATATTCATCTGAATAATGATCTTCAAAGGGACAACATCAATTGCTTATATAATTGGGTCCCTTTGTCAAAATCTCCTGTACATTTGCTGAAATGGCAAGAAAGGTACTTGATACATTCTTGCCAAATATCCTGTAAACAGAATGGAGTATTAAAATGTAACAGCTGGAAATGTATTTTCAGATTAATGTCTTATAACCTTGGGACCCTTTATCCACTCTTTCCTAAAATTAGCAGAAATATTAAGCATATGTAGGGATGTAATATGCACAAGTTTCATGAATATTGGATGCAAGATAAAGAAGTTGTAGTCATGAATGTGTATGGAACTTTTCTTAAAATCACAACATTCAATTGCTTCTGAAATAGGTTTCCTTTATCTAATCGTTCCAAAATTTGGTACAATTGGTGCGCTGCATTGGAGATAAGTAATAATAAACAAAAATGTTATAGTCAGAAATATGTTATTTTAGTTTTTCCTTTTATTTCAAAAAACAAATGTCATTTTCAGTTCCTGATTGCACCAAACTAAAGACCAAACAGATCTTGACTGAAGTGAATACAGAATCTGAACTCAACGTTCAACCCAAACCACCGAATGGCTGAACATCCAAACCGACGAACCGAATACAGCTGAACCGAATGGGCGAACCGAACGGACGAAACGAACACAGCCGAACCAAACGGCTGAACCCGAACCATGATCTGTTCACCCATCCCTACCAGGCATTGCAGTCTTGACTCATACTCAACCGAACTCAAGAAGCTCTGCTGCCAGTCGGTCAGGCCTTGCCCGGTGGTGAATCACATGGACACCCAGTAGCAGACATTGGATTGCCTGGTCTCAGAACCTGTGGCACAGCAGAGGTGGCATTTGCAGCAGTGGCAGACATTGGATTTCCAGGACACAGTACCCATGGCATAAAAGAAAGCAGAAGCAGGATTTGCCTGTGTGCAGCACCCATGGAGCCAGGATGGATTTGCCAGGGAAGAGCTTCCATACAGCAGCAGCAGGATAGCTTGGGAACATTTGGATTGGCCAGGGAAGAGCACCCATGGACCAGCAGACAGCAGCAGCGGGATTACCAGGCCAGTGGGGCACATCACCTACAGTTGCCAGGGCAGTCAGACAGCCACCTTGGCATGAGAGGCAGGCATGCTGGGACAGGGTTCGAGCTTTTCCCACAGAGTGGGCAGACAGGCAGCGTGGCATGAGCAGAAGGCAGGCAGACTGAGGCAGACTTTGAGCTTTGCCCACAGGGCAAGCAGATAGGCAGCGTGGTGTGTGCAGAGAGCAGGCAGACTGAGGCAGGCTTTGAGCTTTGCAAACTGGGAGGGCAGATAGGCAGCGTGGCATGAGAGGCAGTAGGGAAGGCAGGCTGGGGTCTTTGCAGGGTACTCAGATAGACTGGCAAAGACTGTGCAATGTTGTTTTCATTATTGTCGATATTGATACCGATACCAATTTCAAAGATTTTATATTCTTTAATCGTCATCGGTATTGATATCGTTTGGTTCCAGGATCGCACCAAAACCCAGAAACATCAAACGGTATTTAGATTACATGTGTTCTCGTGGTGTCTGTGTGGGGTTGTGTGAAAAGTGTTAAAATTGGTTTTGAGCTTGTGTGTGTATGTGTGTGTTGCTGTATGTGTGGTTTGGTTTGGTTGAGGTGGTGAAATGGAGGGTGAGAAAAAAAGAAAAATCAAGTTGAGGAAGGTGAAGGTGGAGGAGGAAGAGGCACAGCCCTCAACATCTGATGCGGTGGAGGTCAGCTCCTCGTAAGAGGAGGAACAGGGCAGAGGAGGTACCACTGCTGCCAGGTTTGTAAAATTTATTTTTCTTTATTGTTCCATGTAACTTTGAGGACAAGAAGAATACTATCCTTTAGAGTGAGCTCTCTGACGTGTGGGAGGGTGGGTGGTGGGCAGTCAGGCACAAACAGTGGGCATTAGCGGGTACCAGCGGATGGGCAGGATTTGCACTTGTCTTATTTCTGGATCTGTCAGAGAGAGAGAGAGAGGGTGTGTGTGTGTCTCTTTCAGCAGTCAGGTACAAGCTGCAGCACCCACCCAGGCACGTGCCAGCCAGGATCTCAACTTGCCAACCCTAGCACCCTAAAAAGGGCAGGATTTGCTTGTGTCTTATTTATGGTTCTGCCAGAGAGAGAGAGAGAGAGAGAGAAGGGGGGGGAGGAGGGGGCTCTTTCAGCAATCAGGCATGAGCTGCAGCAGCACCCAGCTAGACATGTGCCAGCCAGGGTCTCAACATGCCAACCCTAGCATCCCAAGAAGAGCAGGATTTGCACATGTCTTATTTATGGGTCTGCCGGGGGGGGGGGGGCTCTTTCAGCATCAGCATCAGCCAGAGTCTCAACTTGCAGATGGTACAGCACCACAGGTGGTGATGGTGCTGTATGTGGGAGAAAGGGAAAGAGGAAAGTAGGCAGCATTGCAGCACCATCCATCCACTTGGTGTGGGAGAATTGGTATTGGTCTTGGAAGGACTAGAGGCATCACCATGAATGCAATATATTAGCGGTGGGAATTCCGGTTCTCCCAAGATCCGTTATTGCCAGTATTTGGGTGTATCGGCTTAATCCAATAAATCTGATATTTACCTGTACCGGCATACCAGATTTTTAACGTTGGCCGCTTTACCAGTTTTTTTACATTGCGGCTATTGTCTTCAATGGCCGCAATGTAAAAAATCTGGTAAAGCAACCAATGTTAAAAATCCGGTATGCCGATACCGGTAAATCCGGTACCAGGGGAATCTGATACCAGTACATCCGGTATCCGGTATTCTCCCCAGTGTCCCACCCCTACAATATATTATGTCGATGTTTATGTGTTACTGTTTCAGAAAGGGTGCCAAAACCCCATCAAATGGGACGTCAGTGGATCAAACCACCAGGCCAATGAGGTCTGCGGTATGGAAATATTCCCATACTGCAAAAGGCGGATTTGCAGAATGCAATGTAAGGTACATGGGTTAGAACAATAGGGGATGTATTGCCTTATGACCTTTTAGGAAGACCTCCACAGACAGAGAGATTGACGAGCCACCCACTTGTGGAGACAGAATGCAGGCAGAGCTTGATAGACCATTGGTCTGAGACAGTATGGCATTTCTTATGTTCCTATCTTTTTATGTTTAGGTCTGTGACAAAAAAAACAACAATGTGGCACGCAGGGGACCACGTCAGAGCTGCTAGCCTCTGTGGAGAATGTCCAACAAATTGAGGTGGTGCAGCGGGACGTGTCTTGATCGGGGCAAAGGGAATCCGCAGAGGAATATCACCTGAAGCAAGGGGGAAAGGCACAGCAGAAGTGCTGCCACCACCACAGCGCTTCCCCCTCCAACTCCGCTGAGGTGTCACCAGCACCTCGTGAGGATACACAAGAGGCAAGGGCATTTTGGGTGGAAATTGAGAGGCCCACCAAAAAATACATGGATGGGCTAAGGATCCACGCTCACAACATGGAGGACCAGCTGGTGGAACGGTTCAAGGAACTCCAAGAAAGGGAGTGACAGGCAGAGGCATACCAGAAGTATCGCCACACTGAGAAGGACACCCTCAAACTGTTCCACCAGTCAGTCATCAAATGGAAGGCATCCCTGGAGGGGGCCCTGGACTTTGCCCGGCTACATGGGTATGAGGTGGAGGAGGTGCCCACCCCTCCCACGCACCATTTTGTCCTTTCCCCCATGTTCCGGGTGACAGGCTCACAGACCCCTAAGTTAGTTTCCTTTTTTTGTATATATATTAATGTTTTTTTTTATAAAATTGTAATGTATGTTGTTCAAAAAGTTTTATAAAAGATACATTTGTTACCAGTTGAGTTTGATCAGCCAATCTTTTATCCTTCTGTGCTGCTTCTGGCAGGTGGCAGAATCTCATTGTATATACAGCTTGTCACATTCCTATGTGACAGCAGAAGCACATGGTGTGTATTAATCCCAAGATGTGCCAGCAGGGTCTCAACTTTCAGACAGCCCAGGAGGGACAGGGTTTGTGTCTGTGTGGGTGTGGAAGAGAAAAAGAGAAAGAGGCTCTTTGGCAGCGGGCAGCAGGCAGTGGGTTCTGGAGGTCAGAGGGGCTCTTTCAGCAACTTCAGTGACCAGCGGGCATCTGTGGGTGGGTGCAGAGGAGGAGGCTGGTGGGGGGGGTAGGATTGCGGGTGGGCACCGGTGGCAAGTTAGGCACCAGCAGCACCCAGATGATGGTTCTTGGGACTTGAGTGACTGCATCTGGATGCAGTAGAATAGAACAACAGCCCCTCCCCCCCCGTGACTGTCATGATGGTTCCAGGATCTTGATGATGGTTCCTGGGACTGGAGTGACTGCTTCAGGTACAGTGGAATGACAGCCCGTGGGAGTTGAATGATGTCCCAAGAATTAGTGCTTGGTTTGGACACACTTCATTCAATCATTCCAATAGGTGGTATGGGAATGTCCAGGTGATACAAGTAGGGGAGACACACAGGCAGGGGCACATAATTTCGTTGTGTATTATTTCCATCTCATTATGGTAGGTTTGCTGATGAATGTGGGCATTGAGCATGAGAACAGATGAGAGCTCTCACTGGTTCTAGCAGGTGGCAGCTTGAGCTGAATACACCTCTCCCCTCCACCCCCATCTCTCTCGTTCTAGCAGGTAGTCTCTCTCATACTCACTCTCTCTCTCTCTGGCCATATACTGCAGGTGACAGCATGAGTGGGATCGTGTCTGTCTCTCCTAGCAGTGGGGAGATTTTCTCTCTCTCTCAACGAGCAGCAGGTTGCTACCTCATAAAGAAAAGATAGAATGACAGCTCCCTGTGAGTGGAATGTTGGCCCCAGAAACAGTGGGTCCTGGGACTAGAGTGGCTACTTCTGGATGCAGTAGAATGACAGCCCTCCTTTCCTGTAATGTAGGCCTCAGAACCCTGACAGTGGGTCCTGGGTCTGGAGTGCCTGTTTCTGGATGCAGTGGAAAGACAGCCCTTCCTGCCTGGAATGTAGGCCCCAGAACCCTGAGGGTGGGTCCTGGTGCTGGAGTGGCTGTCTGCTTCTTGATGCGGTGGAATGATGGCTCCCTATTAGCGGAATGATGTCCCCAGAACCCTGATGGTGGATCCTAGGACTAGAGTGTCAGATTCTAGATGCAGTAGATGCACAGCCCTCCCAGCCTGTAACGTAGGCCCCAGAACCCTGATGGTGGGTCCTGGGGCTGGAATGGTTGATACCCCTGCTCATCCGGGCCTTTCAGGCTGGCTGGCATTGGTGGAACGGTGGTGGAGCAGCAGCAGAGGTCCAGCTAGAGCTCGGTACCTGGTACCCCTGCTTGGCTGGGCATTGCAGACTTGGGTCATACTCAACAGAACTGAAGAAGCTCTACTGCAAAGTGGTCAAGCCTTGCCCAGTGGTGAATCCCATGTTCACCTAGCCTCTGCCCGCCAGCACACTCATCCAAGCTATAGCCATCTGCAAGAGTGAGGAGCAAATGACTGACGTGCAGTACCAGCAGCAGCAGCAGACATAGGATTGCCCGAGCACAGAACCTGTGGCACAGACAGAAGAGGCTGCATTGACGGCAGCAGCGGACATTGGATTTCCGGGGCACAGAACTCGTGGCAAAGACAGCAGAGGCGGCATTGGCAGCAGCATCAGACATTGGATTGCCTGGGCCCAAAACCCGTGGCACAGACAGTGGAGGCGGCATTGGCAGCAGAAGAGAACATTGGAGTACCCGGGTACAGAAACCGTGGCACAGACAGCATAGATGGGATTGGCAGCAACAGAAGCAGACATTAGATTGTCAGGCAGCAGAACCCTTTGCACAGATAGCATAGGTGGCATTGGCAGCAGCAGTGGACATTGACTTACCTGGGCACAGAACCCATGGCACAGACAACAGAGGCAGCATTGGCAGCAGCAGCAGACATTGGATTGACCGGGCAGAGAACCCGTAGCACAGCAGATATGGCAGCAGTAGGATTTGCCCATGCACAGCACCCATGGAACCAGGAAGGTAGGATTTGCAAGGGAAAAGCTTCCATACAGAAGCAAACGGCAGCAGCAAGTTTATGTGGGCACATTTGGATTCGCGAGGACAGAGCACCCGCGGACCAGCAGACAGCAGCAGTTGGATTACCAGGCCAGTGGGGCACATCAGCCATGATTGCCAGGGCAGGCAGAAAGCCACCTTGGCATGAGAGGCAGGCAGGCCAGGGCAGGACGTCAGCTTTGCCCACAGGGTGAGCAGACAGGCACTTTGACATGAGCATAAGGCAGTCTGAGGCAGGCTTTGATCTAGGCCACCCGGGCGGGCAGGTGGGCATGCAGACAGGCAGCGTGGCATGAGAGGCAGGAAGACTGAGGCAGGGTTTGAGCTTTTCAACCTGGGTGGGCAGACAGGCAGTGTTGCATGAGAGGCAGGTAGACAGGCAGGGTTCGAGCTTTGCAACCTGGGCGAACAGACATGCAGTGTGGCATGAGAGACAGGCAGACTGAGGCAGGGTTCAAGCTTTGCAACCTGGGCAGGAAGACAGGCAGTGTTGCATGAGAGGCAGTAGGGAAGTCAGGCTGGGACCTTGGCAGGGCTCTCAGATAGGCTGGTGAAGACTGTGCAGTGCGAGAGAGAGAGAACCAGTCATATAGACGGGCTGAGATCATTTAGCCAGAGGCTGGCTGGCAGGGTTACATTTTCCCAATGACACCCTGCGTCATGAGGTCAATCAGATAAGCTGGCTGATGCCGAGGCCATCTAGTATGAAAGAGAGGGAGAGAGAGAGAGAGGCAGGGTGGGCACTGGGCATTGGGAGGGAGGGACAGCCCCGTCCCAAGACTTCCTCTGGCATGGGATGGCGTGTGCCACTGCACAATCAATCTGTGCCCAGGGGCAACTCAGGGAATCCCAGCAGCAGAAGGTACACCTTCAGGAACAGCAACTGCTTCACCAACTTAGCCCCCAGTCTCATGTGCTGCGGAGAGCAAATGTCCCCCGCCATGGAAAACACAAGCTCACTAGGCACACTGGTTGGTGGGCAGGACAAGAGACCCTTGGCCACTTTGGACAGGGCCGGCCACACGTTGGTCTTGCCAGCCCAGTAGGCCAAGAGATTGCTGCTGGGATCGATGCATGGCTCCTCCTGCAGGTAGGTCTCCACTGCTTCTGAGGCGCTGTCGTCTCCCTCTGGTAACTCTGCCTGGGCACCACCTCCACCACTGCCCTCATCCACGCTTCTTGCCCTATTATGCACAACCCCATGCTCCCCAGAGTGGCCTGCACATAGGAGCTGCTGCTGCTGTTGACAATAGGGGTGCTGCTGCTGCTCAACCTGCTGCTGTTGCTGCTACCCCTAAGGCTGGGGGCAGATTAGACCCCGCCGTCTGAAAGGGGTGGCTGATCCTACTCCCACCATCCCCAGGGGCATCCTGCTTCTGCTACGCACTCTCCAGATCCCTCTTTGCCTGCCGGACCCTCTCCATCAGCTCACCCTTTCAGTGCCCATAGAGTGCTGTCTGGAATGCCACACTGCCCTTGACCCTGGGGTCCAGCATGGTTGCCAGAACATATTCTGCCCACCCCAGGAGCTTGTCAAGACGTGCCTTCAGCCCTGCCTTCAGCTGCCGCACCAGGTCAACCACCTCATCGGCCAGCTTCCTGCCCCCAGGGCCACAATCCCGCCCCTGGAGAATCTCTTCCAGCCTCCTAAGGAGACTCTGCACCAGAGGGGTCACCTGGCTGATGGTGGTCATGGACGAGCTCACGGTCTCAGTCACAGCCAGGAACAGTCTGAGCACAAAGACTGTGTGCTCCATAATCTCTCATTCCACCCCATTGTACCCTGTAGGTGCCCCACTGTCTGTCACCGGTTGCACCTGATGCAAGGCGGCTTTCTGCTTGAGAAGCCACTTGAGCATCAGGAAGGTCGAATTCCACCGGGTGGACACATCCTGCACCAGTTGGTGCACTGGGGAGCCTTGCTCGGCCTACTTTTCCCAGAGGAGGTTGCTGCCCTTCATGCTCCAGTTAAAGAAACGAACCAGCTTCCTCCCCTGCTTGATCAGGGAGCTAAGGGTGCTAGCCCCAATCCCCTTCTCCCCCAAACCCAGAGCATCCATGACCACCAAGTGAAAGGTGTGTGCAGTGAAGGGATGCTGGTGAAGCCCCCCTCATGGACTGCCTTCAAGATGTTGGCCGCGTTATCAGTCACCATGCACCCCTTGGTTAAGGGTTCACCTGGTGTGACCCACTCCCTCACTATGGTGGTCAGGGCTGCCTCTATGTTCCGGGAAGTGTGGGGGCCATCCATTACTTCCTCTTGAAGCAGGGCCCACCTATACCCTGCTTTGGGACCCCTCCTGCCACTATCAAGTGCTGCCTCCGGGTTCTGCCACCGGTGCGCCGTCACTGCCAGGTAGGTCTGCTGCACGTTCCTGCTCGACCACAGGTCTGTAGTAAAGTGGACGGTGTCACCCCCAGCCCTTGACAGCTGCTTCCTCACCTGCCCCTTTAAAGCCTGGTACAGGACTGGCACCACCTTCCGACTCAGGGTGGTGCTGGAGGGCAGCTTAAACTGGGGGTTCAGGAAGCCAATCAGGCACCTAAACCCCATGTCCCTGACTACAGAGAAGGGATGCCCATCAAGTGCGATCATTTCCCTGAACATGTGTGTGGCTTTCAATTGAAAGCCACGCCATCCTCCACGTCCTGCAGCTGCTGCTGGACTTGGCAGCTTCCCCTACCCCAGCTCCTCCTTGGTGCACTGACACTGCTGCTTCTTCCCTCCTAGCAGCAATACTGATCCTGCTGCTAGAGGCAGCTGCTAGAGCAGGACACTTGCCCGCTGATGGAGGCGAACAACTGGCCGCTGGAGTCGGGAACCCACTAGCATCCACTGCCCCTGCCTGCCCGCTTATCAACACAGCGCTGTGGCATGCCTTCAGGTGCCTCACCATGGCAGTTGTGCCAAGGTTGGTGAACACCTGCCCATGCTTCACCACCTTCTGGGATAAAGTGCACTGCACTTCCTTGGGATCATCCGCCCGCACCAACTTAAAATGTGCCCATAAGGAGGATTTTTTGCCCCCTCCTGCCTTCTGGCCCGCACCGGGTGTCACACCGCAGACAGCGCTTTTGGGAGGGGCAGAACATGGTGGTGACACAGCTCTTAGAGGGACAGTCATCGCCTCAGCTCCAGACATCTCCTCCATGGGACTAGTGTCTGTCGTGCTGTCCCCAATCACAATGATGTCCCACGAAGGGGAGTACTGGGACCCTGAGACTGATCAACTGCCCACCATGCTGCTGCCCCTCTCCCTGTGCCCCCTATAGCTGCTGCTGCTGCTGCTTCTGCTACTCCTCTCCCTGCTGCCATTGTCCGGGGATCGGCCCCTGCCTCTAGCAGCCGGGGTGGGATCCACCAGCCTTGGACTGCTGGGGATCACATTAACCATGGTGGACGATGGTGGCCTATGGTGAACTTTGGACCCTGACCCTGAAGGACCTGCACCTACTCCTGCAGTGCAGTCTCCTGCACTGCAGGCCTTCCAATGCCGTGCATGGCACTGGAAGATGCTGGCAGGAGGTGCTGCCAAACCACCCCCCAAATAGTGCCACTGCTGGGAGCCTTGGAAGTTTTTTGCCCAAGATCAGGCCTGTGGAGTTTGTGTGTGTGTGTGTGTGTGATGGGCTCTGGTTGCTGCCTGCTGCCACTCTGCTGGCACGGCCCCTACCACCTCTGCCATGTGCCCCATTTCCCGCCTTACGGACAGCAGACTGGCTTCTCCTCCTTCCCTTCTCCATGTCTTCCAACCCAAGGAATGCACTTGTTAATATATATATATATATATATATATATACAGTAAATTTAGCTACTATTAACTATTCTAAAATCTATGGAACTAAATGGACTATTATATAAAAAAAATGCCTAGCCCTACAAACGCACTCTAAAATATTAAAACTGAATTACTACTACACACTAACACTATCTCTCTCTATATATATAACTAAACTAACTCCTACAACTATATATCAATCTATAGTAACGATCTAATACCTATCTATCTGAATATACAATATTACACAGGGATGGGGGGCGGGACACAGACAGATCACAACAAACAACACAGGGAGGGGTACCAAACTGAAATGAAACCTAAATCAATTTAATCCTACTCTAAATAAATCCAAAAACAGGGGAAGGGAATCATGGATGGAATATATAGTGGGAGGAGGGAAGGATTCAATGGAGGGTATGGAGAAAGAACACAGGGAGGGTTAAAAAATAAAAATAACAATTAAATCTATCTAATGTAGTCTAACTAAATGAAACTAGGGAGGTAAATGTGTGGGAAGGGTGAAATAGGAGGAGAATGGTAATGGATTAGGAATAGGAAGGAACACAAACTACTGGGAGAGGGAGACTTCTGAAAACGCCTCCTGTCAGGAACAGTGCCTAGCTCAGAAGCTGTTGGAAGGGGGGTGGGCAATAACTTTTATTACTTTCTGCACCCGCCTTACCACAAGCTACATTGGCTCTGTGCAGCTTAGCCCCATGTCCCCCATGTCTAATCCAGTGGCGGCTGGTGGGTTTCGAGGTTGGTGGGGCAGTAAGGCCGGCCGGCCTGCCGGCGGCAAAGCCACCGGCGGGCCGGCGCAACCTTATTCCTGGCAGAGTTCTAGGGTGGGGCTTGTCCATTGTAGGCCAAGCTTGTACTACCTAGGGCAGGTGTCTGCAAAATTATTCCAAAACCTGATCAAATATTTAACATATACAAAACCTCAGGGCCATTATTTGGGGACAGTGGGGGAGAGCGGGGGTTAACCCAAGTAGTGAAGGGTTAACCCAAGTAGGTTATCCCAAGTAGTGAATTGCCAGTGCATTAGCTAATGGGTGCTGGTTCTGTGTGATGAGAATGCTTTGGTTCCATGCCAGACTTAAATCTCCCTTCTCCTCTGCAGTTCTGCAGCTCACTGTATCCCCACCAACCAATGCCTGTCCAAACAAATAGGACCTTTTCTAAGTCTCAGGAATTGGGGGGTAGAGGTGCTGGATGGAACCCAAAAAGACCCAATTCCTCAGACTTAAAAAAGTGCCTGTTTGTTTGGACAGCCATTGGCTGGTGGGGATACAGTGTAGATAGGATGCTGTTTTTGTATGGGCTTCTTTGGATCAATTCTGAGACAAATGTGCCATCTTTCTATGTCCTATGCCAAAAAGAGCTTCTGTTCCCAGTCTCTTGGGGGTGGCTGGTGGGGAACAGGGGTAGAAAATCTGGTTGCTGTCATTCTTTTTTAATGCAGCTTTTTTCCAGGTTTCTTCTTTGCAGGAGGGGGGGGATTCCTGTACAGTGCAATAGCAATATATAATCTGCCATTCAACTGTACTTGGAAATGCACGCTGCAGTTATTTTGTTGTGGCTGCATTAAAAAAGAATGACAGCAACCAGATTTTCTACCCCTGTTCCCCACCAGCCACCCCCAAGAGACTGGGAACAGAAGCTCTTTTTGGCATAGGACATAGAAAGATGGCACATTTGTCTCAGAATTGATCCAAAGAAGCCCATACAAAAACAGCATCCTATCTACACTGTATCCCCACCAGCCAATGGCTGTCCAAACAAACAGGCACTTTTTTAAGTCTGAGGAATTGGGTCTTTTTGGGTTCCATCCAGCACCTCTACCCCCCAATTCCTGAGACTTAGAAAAGGTCCTATTTGTTTGGACAGGCATTGGTTGGTGGGGATACAGTGAGCTGCAGAACTGCAGAGGAGAAGGGAGATTTAAGTCTGGCATGGAACCAAAGCATTCTCATCACACAGAACCAGCACCCATTAGCTAATGCACTGGCAATTCACTACTTGGGATAACCTACTTGGGTTAACCCTTCACTACTTGGGTTAACCCCCGCTCTCCCCCACTGTCCCCAAATAATCCTCCCACTCCCCCAACTGTCCCCAATTCCCCCCCACTCCCGAGTTAACCCCCCGCTCTCCCCTAACTGTCCCCTAATAATTCCCCCAACTGTCCCCAAATAATCCCCCCCCCCCAACTGTCCCCAAATCCCCCTTGCTTAAAAAATAAATAAATTTGCCCTACCTGATGCGTGGTCCAGTCCAGGCCCTCACGTTCACGTTAGGACGAGTGGGAGTGGGTGAGTGAGTGAGGTCTAAAAGACCCCGCCCACCCACCAACAAATTTCCCGCCTTGCGCAGCCGCAGCAAGGCGGGAGCTGGAGAGAGGCGACTTGCAAGTCGCCCCTCCAGATTTGCAATGGCCTCGGCAATGGGTTCCATTGGAACCCATTGCCCAGGCTGGCCACGCCCCCCACCAAAGTCAATTGAACTGAGTAGGTCGGCACTGGTGCCGACCTACGAGAACCCGCGGCTGCGCCTGCGTGCTACAGGCTCAGCCGCGGGTAAATAGGGCTTCCCCAGGCCGGCCGGCTGCTGGCATGCTGCGCATGCGTGGCCCGGCGAACGCTGCTCTGCCGAGAGCCGACATGCTCTCCGCCGGGGCTGCCGCGCATGCGCGCGATACACAAGTTCAAACAAGGACTGTGTATCGCCGCATCGTGCGCATGCGCGGCAGCCCGGGCGGGGAGCTAGTCAGCTTTCCGGCTTGCCTTGAAACTGACAGGACGGGCCTTTTTAAAGGTCCTGTCCTGTGCGTGTGCAGGGTTTGCAGCCCCGGCCCCCGCCCGCATCATGCTGGAGACAGGGAGGCTGGGCTGAGAGACAGTCGTGACTCACTCAGCCTCCCTCTCTCCAACATGATGCGCCGCGGGGGCCGGGGCTGCAAACCGCAAGTGACTCAGGTAGCGCTGGGGGCTGCCTTGTAGGGCACCGCCCCCAGCGCCAAAGCAAGGGGCCGCCGCTGGTCTAATCGCAGACTGCGAAGTCATTGGTCTGAGGAAAAAAGGGATGGTGATTGGGCAGACTGGCTGCTACTACAATCCTATCCACTCCTGGTGCCAAGAAGTCTGCTCCTCAGCAGTCATGTTTTTGCCGCCCAAACTCACCCGAACAATACCAAATTCTTCGGTTGTTTCAGAGTTCGGCTCGAGTTCAGTTCAGTCAGTTCAGGTTTGGTTCGACCGTTTGGTTCAGTCATCCGAATGGACCGAATTTGGTCTGAACTCCGAACTCCTGAACCACGTTCGCACATCCCTAGCTGGCAGTGGTGTGAGGGGTTGGAGACAAGAGATGGATGAAATGAAATGAAATGAAATTTTATTGCAGCGTAGCTCTCACTATTGCCGTAACACCAATACAATTCAACATAATAAATATATAACAACATACTATAAAACTATCCCATACATACATAGCATTAGCACATCTACATTGGAACTTATCTATTCCACCACAGTCCCCTTACACTTCGCCGGGGGTACCGGTTAGTTCCCCACATCCATAGCCATAATCTAAATATGGAGAGGTGACAACAGATAACAATCGCCCGGGCCTATTTCTATTAGATGATATTAACTGATAGTACTTGCATCCAAGATTTGTCTTAATGGGGCATACTCAACCACCAATCCTATCCCTTTCCAGACAATTTTCCAATAACCCTTAATTTTGCTTGTATTAACAGCCTCCTTTTCTCAGCCAGGGCTACGTAGATGGCAATAGTCATCAGCTCCTACCTATCACGTAAACCAAGCAAAAACAAATAACAGCCTTCTGTAGTGAAATCCGTTTGCTTCTTCAATAAGGGAACCAACAATACTGACCACAATTTAACATAATAGGGGCATCGCAACATAAAGTGCTCCGTTGTTTCTATCTCCTGCATGCTGCAAGGGTAACACCTTGACAGATATGGTACCTTATTATACCTGCCTTCCGTCACAGCAAGTTGAATTAGCTGAAAATGTAACAGTGCACTGTATACCCTCTGCACAGTTTGGCATTTGCTATAATATCCAAATCCAGTTCCAGCTCAAATACCCGTTTATACAACCCCAACTTGGGGGTTACCCTCCATTCTGCCACTGCACCGAGATCCTCCTGTTGCTCCATGTCCCTTATCCTTGTGCAGATTTCAGATCTAATAACCGGCACACTCTTACCTATAAAATAGATAAAGGAAAATCCACATGAGCTGAGAATCCTCTCCAGATACCTCAGCCATGGGTATTCTCTTGGGACTGTATGTGTTAATTCCTCCCTTAGACATAGAAGGGAGAGATCCCTCTCGCAACGAGTCAGTAGCCTGAGCCAATACCTGACATAATTGCCCGTAGCATGTGTTGCTATAGAGTTGACCCCCAACTCCGCTGTCAATACTGCCCCTGGAGTGCCCAACCCTACTTTTAACAGACATCGGAGGAATAGGTTTTGGACCCTCTCTAGGACAGTCAAATTCGGGTTAGGTATCACTTCAAGACCAAACACAGCTGTAGGGGGGACTTTGGAATTATAAACTTGTATAAATTCCAAGATAGAAACCCCCATAGAGATATTTATGGCCCTATTTAGTGTCTGAGCTGCACACTGGACCTTCAGCGCTCTAGCCTGTATGTGGGAGTTCCATGTTCCCCTACTTCTAAACATGTCTCCTAGATATTTAAATGAGTTAACTATCTCCAGCTCCCCAGCTTCAGTTTTCCATTTGCGCGGATACTTCCTTTTGCTCAATATCATTAGTTTAGATTTTTGCGTATTAATCTGTAACCCATTTAATTTGCAGTAATGCTGGAACTTGTTTATAGCCTGTCGCAGGTGCTCCATTTGGGATATTAAGACCAAATCATCTGCAAACTGTATTAAACAAATCTGCACATTCCCCACTTTCGGTGGGTGAGTGTCAGCTGCTCTGATATGTCTAACCAAGTCTGAGAGGTATAAGTTGAAGAGGAGAGGTGCCAGGACACAGCCTTGTCACACTCCCCTCCCAATTGGAGGGCCCCGATTCTTCTGCAAAAAAATTTCTGAAATTCTGCGACCCAAAATGGAAAATTCTGCGACCCAAAATGGAAAATTCTGCGACCCAAAATGGAAAATTCTGCGACCCAA
>QEPC01002150.1:1550658-1570510 GCA_003113815.1 Sphenodon punctatus | reverse complement strand
TCCCGCATGGAGGTGTGCTGCCGCTCCAGCCAGGGTATGAGGAGCTCCGCTAGGCGGTGCAGGGTGCTCTTGCTCATTCTGAAGTGGGCCCTCCTGTCTGGCTCTTCCCAGTGGGCCATCGTCCTCGCCCAGCACGCCTGTGGCCGCTCTGCGACCCATAGGGATCTGGCTATGGGCATAGCGAGCAGGGCTGCCCTGCGCAGGGTCTCCCTTGCCCAGAGGAGGCGCCTGGCAGCCCAACGGAGCAGTGCGGGCCAGGTCCTGCTCCGGCTCACAGTCTGCCAATCCATCCCAGAGAGTAGCAGCACCCTGAGACGCGCTTGGGCTCTCCTACGCCCGTGGTGGGCCCGGAGGCCCCATGCGGCTGTGTGGGCCAGGGTAACCCACACCCAGGCGGCCAGTTGCACCTCCGTGGTCAGGAGGTGCAGCTGCTCGGTGTGGTCTCGGAACCACTCGACTGCGAGCATGAGGAACATCCAATAGGCCGCTGCCCTGTCATGCTCCATGGTGGTGGGGCCCACGGGGGGGTGGTGCTGTTATACAGGGCCTCTGAAGGCGGGGCTGTCTGGGGGGCAGGCCTCTGGGCAGCCATGGCCTTCCCCAGGGGGGGCCGGGGCATGGGTGTGTGCAATTGGGTGCACCGCCAGGCTCCTGCACTGGCACACAGTTCTGTGTGCTCTCAGGACAGCTGAATTCCATCAGCCCTCTCCACCACCAGCCCAGCCCCCCTCCCCCCACTGTTTGCTGCAGGATGGCCTTGAAGATGCGATTAGCCGGACAGGGAGATCGCTGTTGTGTTGTGCAGCTGGGCCGGTTCCGTGCCCCATGCCTCGCTCTGTTGTGCTACAATGTTGCAGTTCGCGCCTGCATTCCCTGTACTCGGGACCCCTCGGAGCCCCTCCCGACCCTGGAGGGTGTTTTTGCCGCCGGTCCTCTGTGTCATTCTCCCTGTCATTCTCCATGACTGGCTGCCCATCCATGGGGCTCCCGCTCCCCAGCCCCCATGGGACCCCCCATATCTGGACCTTCCGCGAGACCATGTCTCTGTGCGACCTATGGCTTACCCCAGCCGTGCAGCTGCTCCTGGGCACCCTGGGCAGCCGTTCGGGTGCCTATGAGACCATAAGCTCTGGTCTCTGTTACTTCAGCTATGAGGTGAGCGTTCGTGATTGCCGGCTGCATACGGAGGCCCTGGGGCTTGTTCGCTTCCCTGAGGGGCACATCCCAGACAAGCGGTGCTCCCATGTGCCCTGGACCGGGGCAGAAACCGTGTCTGCGCTGGTGGTGTGCGGTATGGGTGCCTTCACAGAGTGCCTTGCTGAGGGTGGCCCTGCCTTGGCCTTGTCCTACTTTTCCTGTGTTCATGGGGCACGTGAGTACCAGTGCACCCATGGGGTGGTGTACCACTGGCTGCTGGAGCTGAGACATCTTCCATGGCCCCCGTCTGCTGCCTGCTGTGTGCCGGAGCCTTCCACAGTGGAGATGTCAGCCTTGTTGGGGGTGTGGGCCCGTGTGGACGTCCATATGGCTCTCTCCATGCTTGATCCCTTTGAGGTGTACTACCTAATCGCACACCACATGTCCGTGCAGGGGTACCACCGGGGCTTGCTCCATTGGCTCCACCTGGTTCACCGGGTGGGGCACCTGGACCCTGGGCCCACTGTAGCCCCCAGCGGCAGCCTGTGACTCCCTGTGCTCCTCCCGGGGCGGTTCGTGTCGTTGGACCTGGAGCACCTCTCCNGCAGCCTGTGACTCCCTGTGCTCCTCCCGGACCCCCCGGTGTCATGCTCCCGTGTGGGCCCCCGCCCCGGTCCGGGGGGGGCAGTCCCCACTGGCTGCTCCCACCCTGATGTCTCTGCCATGGTGTGCACCTGCCTGCTTCGTGGGGTGCTGCTGCCCCTGGCTATGGCTCAGGGCCCCCTCCTCCCCCCCCCAGTTGCCCTTGCAAGTGCCTGGGTGGCCTCTCCGAACAGCCCCTGTCCAGCTGCCTGTCCGCATCCCCCAGCACTGCCACCTGAGGCGGGCGCTCCCACATCGTGGGTGCTTGTGTGACCAGGGGGTTGGGCCCCCCCGGACTGGGCCATGGTGCTTCCCCAGGGGGGTTCGTGTCGTTGGACCTGGAGCACCTCTCCGCCTGTCCTGGCTGCCCTCCCTCTGGCCCTCTGTGACTGTGGGGCCACCGTTCCCCTTCTGGACTGTCTCCGCTGGGCTCGCTGTGCCTTGTGGGCCTCCATCGTGCCTTGGTCATGGGGTCCTGGCCCCCCTTTCTGAGACTGCCTGTGTTGCTGTGGGGGCGCCGATGTGGACTGTGTTGCTGTGGGGGTGGGGGGTTGCTGCAGCCTGTGTCCTGCCCTGCCCCTTTGTGGTGCCCCCCTTCTTCTGTGTCCCCCCCTGCTCCTGTTGTTCCTTGTGCTTTGTCCGGGCACCCCTGCCCACCCTTCCCGACCTTTCCCTTGGGTGGATGTGCGTGTGTGTGTGTGTTTGCCCGGGCATGTGGTCGTGCTGTGTGTTGTGCTGTGGGTCCGCTGTGTGTGTGCGCCTGCTGAGTGTGGTACCTGTCCGCCTCTTGTCCCTCTTCCCACCTCCCTTCCCATTTCCCTTGTGTGGGCGTTCCCTTGTGTGCCTTTTGGCTTCGTTTGCCGTCAGAGGCCATGTCTGTGTCCCGCCCCTGCCCGGTGTCTTCTGGGTGTTTTGACCACGGCTGGGGATCAGCGTCACGTCTGTTTCACTGCCCCAATCCGTGATGTGTCAGCCCAATTCCCGGTCGTGGTCCTGGTCCCGTCACATCTGTTTGGGGCTTTTATTGGCCCCACGCCGTGGTTGTTTTATTCACCCCCACTGGGGATCCACTGTGGTGAACCTCCCGCCCATAACGTCTGAAATCACCCAATATTACACAGAGATGGAGGGGGGGGGATAACACAGATAGCTCACAACAACACAGGGATGGGTACAGAAACTGTAATAAAACCTAAATCAATCTAATCCTACTCTAATAAATCAAAAACCAGTGGAAGAGAATGAGGGATGGAATATGGAGGGAGAGGGAGAGGGAAAGGAATGCATTCAATGGAGGGTAGGGAGTTGTATAAACCGCTAAATCTATCTAATATAATCTAACTAAATTATAATAGGGAGGTAAATCTGTTGGATGGGTGAAATTGGAGGAGGATTGGGAATGGATGAGGGAAGCAAACTGCTGGGAGTCAGGGACCCTTCTGAAAACGCTGCTGAAATGATCAGTGGCTGGCTCAGAAGGTGTTGGAGGGGGGCAGGGCAAAGAGTTTTGTTACTTGCTGCTCCCGCCTTACCACAAGGCCCAATTGGCTCTGTGCAGCCTAGCCCCTGGCCAATCACAGACTGAGAAGCCAGTGTTCAGTCGAAAAGGAAAGGTGATTGGGTAGGCTGGCTGCTTCTCCAAGCCTTTCCACCCCCCAGTACCAGGAAGTCTGCTCCACAGCTTCCTCCCTCTCCCTGGGCCTTCAGTCACATTTTTCCCACCTAAAGTCAACTGAACGTGGGCGAACACGAACGAACTGTTCGGTTGATATGATGTTCGGTCAGAGTTTGGTTCGGTCAGTTCGGGTTCGGTTTGGAAGTTCAATTCGGTTGTCCGAACAGACCGAGTTCAGTCCGAACTCCGAACTTCCGAACCACGCTCGCACATCCCTATTGTCAACTCTTGTGTGCAAATGCACATTCCAATCCCCCACCATAAGCATTGGCACCCTAGGGAAATCATCTGACAACCCCACAATGATTTCCTCTATAGCATGCTAGATGTCTGGTTTATAGTACCTGGAAGTGGTAGGGGGAATATATACATTTAACACTAGAAGTTGGTCCTTAATTTGAGATCCAAATTTCAATAGACCCACCTGTAATTCGGGACTGCCCGAGGGATATGAGGTAAATACAAGCTTTGCGGAGTCAGGGAGAAGAATTGTTAACCTCCCAGATATCCGTCCCTTAGTGCCCTCTTTCTTTCCTCCATGCAGAAAGGTGTCAAAGCCAGACAAACCCAAGAGTTCATCCTTATGTATCCAGGTTTTCTGTACTCAGGCTATATCAAATCCTTGTATAAATTGAATCCAACCATTGTCCACTAATTTTAACCTTAAGCCTGTGATGTTCCTTGAAACTAGGTGGGGAATCCCCCCCCTCCCTTCGAGGGTACAACACCGGACAACCCCCTATCCGGGCCCCTCGCATCATTAAGGTCTAACATCAGAGAAGGGGAAACCCCAGCCCCATCTCATGCCGAATGCTCAGCTGCTTCAATCAGAGATAACTCCGGAGTCAGTAGACTAACATTGCTAATTACCCTGTTGCTCTCCCATTGTCTGTCCTCACCCCTCCTGCAATCAGCTGGGGTCATTGGGGCTACTGCCTTGACTCCCTCCACCTTAGTTGGCGTTCCCTGTTCATCAATTGTGTTCTGGTTGATATTGATAACTAAAACCCCCTAAATTGCTCCCCTTGTAATCAATGTCTGAGCCCTGAGTATAGTTTTTCATATGCCCTAACCTGGAGAGAAAACTATCCTGATCAATTACTGATCACTTATTAAACATTGCCCCTATAAGTGCCAAATCATCGATGTCAGTCTTGCCCAGTAGGAAAGAGCCTACCTTGCTTGCAAATTTTTCAATTAGCTGAGCTTGGTTTAGAATACCTATAAGCTCCTCCCCTCTGGGCAGAGCCATAGATTGATCATCCCATGCCGGAGACAATGGTTTCAAACTGCTCCAACCCACTTTAGGGGTGGTAACTGACTCCAAGAGGATGTAACTCAAGAGGAGCTGCTGGGTGGGCTGCACAGCTGGTCCTACTTCCGTAAGATCTCCTATATTCCCTGTGCCATTACCGGTAATATTTTGCTTCTTTGGTTCCATAATGGCAAGGCTAACCAATTTACCTTTACCAGCAAGCTCCCTGGGAGGTGTCCCAAGTGGCATTAGATTGGGAGATGAGGGTATACATCCCCTAGAATTACTCTGTGTCCTATTGGGGTTAACCCTCTTCCCATAACTCAATACCCTATCGATGGAGACACCTCGCTTCAGCAGCCTCTTCCTGGCCTTGAAAACCTTTTGCACCCATACAGCAGCAGTAAAACTTATTTGAAGTCTAAACAAAAACTTCTGCCTTGGCAACCAAACAATGTTTTCCACAATTTCATGCTTCATTCTTTTACCCAACAAGGCACGAAGGTTCTGCACCACATCTCCCCTTCCTTCCCAGGAATGTTCTGTACCATCAGGCTCAGGGTGAATTGAGAGGCACACCTCCTTTTCCTTAACAAAGGTCTCTCTCTGTGGATACTGATAGGGTGACCTAATAAGGGTTCTCCTAGCTATTCCCCTAACGGGAGCAGCTAGAGTTTTCCCCTCCTCCAGACTTCCCCCCCCCCAGGGTCCGCAAATAGCTCTAACTTATTGGAAATCTCATATAATTGAAGTTTGACTTTGTTTAAGGAACTAGCCAAATCTGTAATGCCCACAAACAGCGCTGAGACAGTGTGGGCTATTAGCTTGGTTTGGTGGATAAGGTAGTCCTTACTTGGTGCCTTCATATCATCAGATATTATGTCCTTCAAGTCCGGAGAATCTTGGGGCAATAGAGCCTTTTGGCTGCCTTGCTCCTCCTCTGAGTCGACAAGGCAGACAAAGCGATTGCTAGAAGCAGACGCCCTGCCTCCCCCGCCTCACGCCCAGAGTGCCTAATAACCTTAGCTGGTAGTTCGTCCCCCGATGAGAGGGAACCAATCTCTCAACCTCTTTTCCTTTCCATAATGCAATCCAATACCCTACAACTACCTTTAGTGAAGAATAAAACCCAAGGCCCCAAGGGGGGATGGACACAATTTTGCGATACCCCCCTGGCGACTTTCAGACGACTCAAGGGTGACTCTCAAGGGTGCACCCTTGAATGCGCAACCCTTACGTGTGCGCCCTGGGTGCAGCCGCAGGCTCAGCCCCGGCTTTTCTCTCTGCCAGTGTCCACGCTCCGCCTCTCAGGAACTCAGGAACAGGTGAGTAGCTCCTTACAGGCAGTGGCTCCCACTCGCAGCCCCGTTCTCCTCTGGACCTCAGCGCAGCTGCAGGCTCAGCCCTGGCTTTTCTCTCTGCCGGTGTCCACACTCCGCCCCTCGGGAACTCAGGAACAGGTGAGTAGCTCCTTACAGGCAGCGGCTCCCACTTGCAGCCCCGCTCTCCTCCGGACCTCCGGAGGTGGATGAAATGAGGTTTTAATAGTAAGTGACAAAGTTGGAGTTTTATAAGATAAGGTTTGGTGTTATTTTAACTATTTTAACTATATTGTGACAGCTACAGGAGGAGAGGGTTTTAGGAACAACCAGTTCCCCCTCTGGTAGAGAGAAAGGTATGGGTTTGGAGGGGAGAATAGATGAGTGGAGTGGAAAAGACTACAGGGTGAGACTCAAGAGTGCAGAGTGGAAGGGTATGGGCTGTTGTGAGTTGGGGTTTTGATGTTTTATATGTTTGATTTATTTGTATTGTGTTTTAGTGTGTTGTTTTTATTGCACTTAACTGCCATGGCTCTTTGATTCATGAGCTGACAAATAACCACCCCCATCCTAAGCTTACACTTTTTTTCTTCAAAAAATACCAATTCCATTATTTTGGGCATGGCATGTCATGGCACTGAAACTGTGCCTATGGTCTTGCTTGATAATCTCCAATTGGAAATTGACTGGGGAAATTGTACCCTGCTGATTTTGTTAGTTCTTTCATCAGCCTTTGATACCATTGACCATGGGGTGTTATTGACAAGGTGCAAGACTTGGCTGGGGTGCATGGGACTGCTTTTAAGTGGTTCCACTCATTCCTGGCTGGGAGAACCCAGAGTGTGGTGATGGGCAGTGGCTTGTTGTCCCCTCACGGAGTCCACAATTTGTGGACTCCAGCGAGGTTCCATCTTGTCTCCACTCCTGTTCTATGTGTATCTGAGGCCCCTGGGCAAAATTGTTCAGAGATTTAGAGTAAGGTGCCATCAATATGCTGATTACACCCAGCTTTTTCGATCCTTTTTAATCTGACCCAGGTCCTGCAGTCTTGGTGCTTACCCGGTGCTTGGCTACCATTGGAGACTGGATGTGGGTAAGTCTATTGAAGCTGAATCCAGACAAAACAAAGGTGCTTATGGTTGGCCGATCTTGTGACCTAGGTTGTGTGGGAACCCCTGTCATTGACTGGTCCCCGTCTCGGTCACTCAGACTCACAACTTTGGGGTGCTCTTGGATCCACTGCTGCACCTGGATTGTCAGATTGCGGCAGTGTCTAGGAGTGCTTTTTACAGGCTGTGACCTTTTCTATCAGATTCAGAACTGACTACCATCATCCATGCCTTCGTAACCATGAGTCTAGACTACTGCAATGTGCTTTACATGGGACTGCTCATAAAGACTGTTCAGAAGCTGCAGTTAGTGCAGAACGCAGTGGTCTACAATCTGTCTGGGACAGTTTATTAGGAGCACATTACATCGGTGCTCCAGAGTCTGCACTGTCTATTAATAACTTTCTGGTCACAATTCAAAGTGCTGGTTTTAACCTATAAAGGCCTAAATGGCCTGGGCCCTAGGTATCTGAAGGACCGCCTCGTCCCCTATGTCCATGTCAGTCTAAAAGGCCAGTTGAGGGCACCCTCTGGCATGGCATGGCATGGCATGGCCAACTATCCATGAAGTTGCTACATGTAGGGTGTGTGTGTGTGTGTGTGTGTGTGTGTGTGTGTGTGTGTGTGTGTGTGTGTGTGTGTGTGTGTGTGTGTGTGTGTGTTTGATTGCTGCCCCACAATTATGGAAGTCACTCCCATTGGAAGTCTGCCTAAGCCTGAGCCTGTTTGCCTTCTGGAGGAGATGTAAGACCTTTTTGTTTGACCAGGTATTAGGCAGGCAGGAATAGGGTTTGGTGGACTTGGGTAGAGGGGCTTGGGACGGAGGACTTGTGAGTGGCAGGTGGGGGTAGAGGGTGGTGTGGGTGGGATGATCAGGTTTTAAGGAATTTAAATTTATTGAATTTTATATTTTGCTTTTTAATTTTGATGCTGTCTGTGAACCTCCCTGAGTTTTCAGAAAAGGGTGGGGTAAAAATAAATAAACTCATGGTTTAAAAAACCTTTAAAGGCACAACAATTAAAACTTTCCTCTTCAAAAACATTGCACAAAATGAATTTTACTCTAGCTTAAACTTCGAATAACAAGAAAATTTGTTACAATTACAATTTTAAAACTATTTAACTACATACATTACAATAAAACATAAATGCCAAAAAGGATGGAAATTATTTCAAAATTTTCTACCAATATTTCATCATTTAACTTCAACATAAATGTAAGATATGTACTTAATTCCTAACCATACATATTTACTGTTATTAATATTTATTACTTAGTAAACTTTCACATTTTTTTCAAATTATTAAGCATTAATGTATTATTTTTTTAACCATGAGGTTTTTTGTTTTGTTAAATTCCCCAAATTTTTGACATGTGATTAGTAAGGTAATGTAAGTGTTGAGCTATGGATTGCTCAAAATCCTCTCCACAGAGTGAATGACTAAAAGGCGTGTACCTTTCCATACCACCACACATGCGTGAACCTGCAGAACTAAATTTTGTATTTTTAATAACTCGGTTTTCGCTGCAGCAAGCACTATAATGTTAGAGTAGCACTTGGTGGCCTTCTCAAACTCCAAGCCTCTGAAGTCTGGGGGTTGTCTGGGGGGAGGAGTTATGGATCACTCAAAATCATCCCCATGCAGTGAATGACTGAACAACATGTAACATTCCTAAATGTTGCGTATCTTTCGAGATGGTCTTTTATTACTTAACGAAAACAGCGGTAGGCTGGTTCTTGACTGCACATGTGCTATCCAGCAGAACAGATTTTTTAATCTTTATTAACTAATGTTTCCCTGTACCAATCATTATCACACTACACCAACACTTGATGTAGATCTCACGCTACAAGGATGTGCAATCTGGGGGCTCAGCTCATTTGTCCAGAGGAGATATTGATGATTCAAAATTATTGGGATGCTGGGCATTTTGACCATGACCTATTAACATTTCAACAGTAATACATATTTATTTTCTGGCTGGAACTTCTTCAAACTTTGCATGTATGACAGTCCCCACAAATATAAGTCCTGGATACATTTTCAGAACTTTAGCTCAAGCAGTTTCCTCAATATTGGGGCTTCAACAGCCCCTGTTTATAATGGAGAGTGGTTGTGCCTATAACTTTAGCTGTAAGTAAATAAATAAATAAATTTCCCTTTTATAAAATGTAAGATACTAATTCTTGTGTTCTGCAAGGATGTCAGTTCTGGGTGACAAGGGATCAGAGCAGGAAAAGATTTATCTCAAATATTTATCCCCTCCTGCCATATCAAAGATTGCATACTCATCATGCATATATTCAGTACTCCCAACCCCAAGTTTACAAAAAACAATGAGTCTGCCAAAATCATTATCATCAGGCCCCAACCATGGGACGGGGCGGGTGCAGCAGCCTGATTGGCCGCTATGCCTGCCCATCTCCCTGTGGGCAGATGGCCGAGGGAGCACTGGGGGGTGGGGTTGAGCGACCGCATGTTGTGTCGCACAGCCCCTCCCCATGCAGCCTCACCCCCTCCCCGAACCCCAGTAGAGATCAAGTCGGCATGTCTAAAGGATGACTGGTCTGATCACGGACTCGGATTCGAGATGGATCCCAGTCCAGGGTTCAGCATGACGGACCGAAAGACCCATCATGTCTGAAATTACCCAAAGTGGGAGTTTTATAATATCAGGTTTGGTTTGGGTTCCGAGGGAAGAATATATATATATATAGGATGTCAGTTCTGGGTGACAAGGGATCAGAGCAGGAAAAGATTTATCTCAAATATTTATCCCCTCCTGCCATATCAAAGATTGCATACTCATCATGCATATATTCAGTACTCCCAACCCCAAGTTTACAAAAAACAATGAGTCTGCCAAAATCATTATATAGATATAGATATAGATATAGATATAGATATATAAAATGTGTCGCACAGCCCCTCCCCGTGCATATATGAGTCTGCCAAAAAAAATGAGTCTGCCAAAATCATTATATATGGTAAAATGAAGGTAAAATGTAGGGTATGAGGAAGGAATGGTATTGGTAATACAATGAGGGCTAGGGAGGATTTTTTGTGTGCAAGCACCACCTTTTTGTAAATGCAACCTAACAAGCAGAGCTGTGACAGAATGGAGAGAAAAAACCTGGCTCTCCCATTATAAAGGCTTGTAGTGCCCTCCCCTAGACCCCCCCTGATTGGTTGTGGGAGGTAGCAGGCATTGAGCAATCACAGAGTGCTATGAGACTGCTGGGGCCTGCTTGAGCTGCTTATTGGCCAGAGTTACATCCATCAGATACTGCTGAGCTTCTCGCCCCTCCCAACACAGGCACAGTTCGAGAGTTCAACCCTGTTTAGGGCTCCGAGATGTCTGCTCCCTCCTCCCCTCTCCACATTTTTCCTCCAAAACCCAACTGCCACAGCACTAATAATAACGACAACGATAACGACATTGTAGTTTTCATTATCATTGTTGTTGTTCTTGATTTTTGTTTTTGTTATTGCAATAACGATAACAAAAATGATACTTTCCGCTATTGTTATTGTAATAACGAAAATGACATGCACACTCCTAATGAGGACAGAAATCAAGAGAGGAGGAAATAAGGTCCAGAACTGAGAGAAACAAGCACAAGCATCCAAAGAGGACTTCCTTCCACCAAAACAACAGTTCTCAGAGACTCCTAATTGAGGGAGCGAGACCATCTACTTGACTGAACAGCTGCTACATCTGTTTCTGTTATGTATACTTCATTTTGTTACATCCTTGTGGGTTATTGTTATATGTACGTACTTTGGGAATTTAAAGAGTTGAACTCCAAGAAGGGGTCTGGAGTGCAGGCAGCTGGGAAATCAACACTGGAGCTTCAGGTCCAGTTTCAACTCACACTGGACAGGCTAAGTCTAGAAACTACTAGAAAGGGGACTTGCTGGAGGAAAGGAGGGGTTGCTTTCTCCTTCCATGGCAGCCTACATTATATATCAGTCAGGAAGTATTGTGACCCTAATAATAGATGGCATGGCCCCATTTGAGTCCTGACTCATAGTTTGAGAAGTTGAACTTCTGAGATAAATGGTGGCATGAGTGGGAGCCTGGAGAGTCAGAACTCCTGGGTTCTTATCCTGTGAGAGAGGGAGTGTGTATCTACTTAGTGGTTGGAGCAGAGAGGCTGAGTAGGGGTCCCTGGTTTCTTTTTCCAGCCCTGACACTGATTTACCATCTGACTTTGGACAAAACATTTCAGCACTCTCTACCTCCATTTTCCCATTCACTAAACACTTCTGTGTCTGCAGGGGAATGACGAAGTTCCTTTAATTGGGATTTTAAAGCTTTATGTAAGACAAAGTATTTACATTGTTTCCAAAATTAAAGGAAATGCTGGCAAGGCCGACATGATTCAAAATTGAATTTATCATTTGTGTCCTAATGACACAAATATCACGGCATCAATTTCAAGTTATTGGGCAGCTCATCTGAGAGCATTTTCATTCATCATATTGACAGCGATGTTAATCAAATTGACTATCCTTAACAAAAAGCCCTGCCTCATTTGAACTATATTGCTTTTCTGCCTAAAGGGAACATTTATGCAATTAACAAAAGCAGATCGAACGCTAATAAAGAAAACAAATGAAGATTTATTCATAATCTTCAAAAGGAATGCAATCATTTAATTAAGAGCATCTTGATACTTTTTTTTAGGAAGTCACAGAGATCAGTTATTGGGGAGGGGAGAATCCTTTGTATCTGACACAAAAGGGGAGCCCAGTCCAATACTGAATTTATTTTCAATGCCACAAAATCTCACAGGGACACTGAAACATCATTGGTTTAATCTTGAATGACATAAGACAATAATTCATTGGAAAGCCTAAGCATGATGATGTAGCAAGTACACGGGGGGATGCATCAGCAAGTTATAAAGACCCTTTTGATTAGAAATGAAACAAATATCCATGGCGAATTCCATATTGGACAAATGTGTCTGCTTTGAATTGGTTCCAATGGGTGTTTTCAGAATGACGGGCTGTCCCAGTGCTGGCCCTGCCAGTGTGCTTCATCCCCAGGTGGACCATCCATCTAAAGGTGCCCCACCAGATGTGCAGGTGGAGCAGGCTATGCTTGCTCAGGGACAGACCCATTGCCGGCACTCTGAAACATCCTGGAGCACCACAGGAGCAGGCCAGCCAAACCCAGGGCACCGGCTCAAAGCAGAGCTGCTGTCCATCTGATGTGTGGACCCATGCTGCTGCTCCACATCCAGCTGGCCATTGCCCTGGGAAATACCATAGAGTTGTGTGGGCCAGGTGAGACTGTCGTGTGATCGCCCACAACTCTATGGTGTGTGTGTGGGTCGGGGGGGGGGGGCACTGCACCCCTGAGAACATTGAGGTCTCCTGCTTGGTCCATCTGAAAAAGACCTAGGTGGGCACNGCTTCATCCCCAGGTGGACCATCCATCTAAAGGTGCCCCACCAGATGTGCAGGTGGAGCAGGCTATGCTTGCTCAGGGACAGACCCATTGCCGGCACTCTGAAACATCTCTATGGTGTGTGTGTGGGGGGGGGGGGGGGGGGCATGAACAGACTGTGGCCTGTGGAAACCTGCTTGGTCCATCTGAAAAAGACCTAGGTGGGCACTGGGGCTGGGAACAGGCAGATGTGGGGGTGCACCCCCAGAGCAGCTCTGGGGGTGGGCAGCCCTATGACCATCTGAAAACACAGAATGAAGCAAATACACAGCACTATTCCTTTTCCACTTCATTTATGGAAACATATATCAATTTCAGGTATTTCAATCACTTTGGTATTTCCATTACTTCAGTGTGATATTTCATTTACTTTGGTTTTCGAAAGTCATTATTTTTCCTGGCACTATTTAGTGTGATTGTGCACCAAACTGTTGTGTAACAGTGTTCTTGAGCTATTGCGATACACAGTGCTTTATTTTTGCAATTCCCTATTCTATAAACTTCAAGCAGTGCTTCTCCATTGCTTGAAGCTTGTTCAGAATGTGAAAGTGCAGGTATTTACTGGTCTAGGCAGACATGACCCTAATGTACTACCCCTGCATTCTCTGCATTGGTTACCTGTAGAGCAGTGGATTGAATTTAAGATTGTGCTGCTGGTTTTCAGGTCGCTGAATGGTAGAAGCCCTGACTATATTAGAGACCTACTCCAGGAAACTTGCTTGGATGGGTATCTGTGCTCAGATTAGGGGTGTGCAGACGGCACCCCATTCAGTTTAGTTTTAGTTCAGCCATTAACCAGATCAATACGTATGCCCCCAAAATCGGTACATGTCGAGTCCCACTTTTGCTCTTTGCTGACGACACTGTTTTGATGTCGCAGACGATGGTGGGACTGAAACATCTTATGCAAGCATTTGGAACTTATTGTCAGCATGAGCTCCTGCGTATTAATTTTGATAAGACCAAGGTCTTGGTGGCTGAAACTAGAGGGGTGCTGAAAGTACATCAGTGGGCAATTGGTAACAATCTGAAAGAGCAGGTCTGTTGGTTCAAGTACCCGGGGGTGATTTTTTCCTCCCAATTGGGATGGAAGGACCACTTTGAGGCAGCGTCAAAGTTAGCCAGGAAAACCTCGACAGAAATCATTAAATTCTATTTTGGGCAGCGAGGCAAATTGGTATTACCAGCTATTCGTCTTTTTAGAACAAAAGTCATCAGTCAGCTACTCTACGACTTACCGATATGGGGGCTGTCTTACATGTCCCATCTAGAAGACATTCAGAATAGATTCTTACGGGCTATCCTGGGTGCCTCCGGGGTCACCGCAGGTCATCTTGAGGGCAGAGGCTTTGTGTCTTCCACTCAGAGCTTATGCCCTCCAGGCACTGGTTATTTTTTGGGTCAGGGTGGTACTTTTTACCCCTTTTAGGAACTCCCTTTTAACTATGGCTATTAAAGGAGGACTCGGGGCCACCTGGAGTCAGGTGGTGGAGAGGGAGGGCCACCGACTAGGGTTCTCAGAAGAGAACTTGAAGCCCATAGGACTGGTGGCTGCTAGGAGTTTGGTTAAAAAGAGGGGTTGTGATCAGATGGTGCAACTGGAGGGTGCGCTTCTATCTATGCAGAAGGTGGCTCCAGCATATGTACCTTTCAAGTCGTTGGCCTCAGGAGATTACTACCTTTTCACATGGTAGTAAAACGCAGGAAAACGGATAGCCTATTACAAGCTGAGGTCTACCATCAGCACTAGTAGAGGGCCGCTATAAGGGGATTCCATGGGCCCAGAGGGTGTGTCCCCTGTGCCAATTGGGGGAGGTGGACACAGTTGATCACATTCTTCTTAGATGCCCCGCTTTTGCTGGCCCCAGATATCGATTCCTTGGGGGATGTATCAGGGGTGCCAATATGGCTGGACTGGAGAGCCGTAGGCTACTTAGCCCGGTGGACTCAGGCCTAGCCAGGGCAGTAGCTGGTTTAGCGTTAGCCATTCTGCACATATGCCAGGCGCTTATTCTTTAAGTGAATGACCTCGGACCCGGATGAGAGGAAAGATTGGGTTGGCTTATTCCATTATTTTTTGTATGCTAAGGCTGGCTATTCTATAAGAGTCCAGTATTTGGCTAATATACCGATCTGGCAGAGGTAAAGTGTGCCACCATAAGCCCCGGGAAGGACAAGGCCGTTGCCATTTTTGCATTTATGGAGTGTTCTAAGAGATTATATTTAATTCTCGTATGTATTGTTAATTATTTTTAATTATTTTTATTTATGTCTGACATATGCAGATGCAGATGGCGTATCTCTCTTAATGCTTTACTGAGAGCTGTGGTAACGTTCTTATGGGCCCAGGAGGGGTAGGGAAGGGGGAGGATTGGGAAGTTCTTGATGTCGGTCCCTGGTGGACTCACTTAAATTTTAAACAAATTTGTACAGTTTTGTCGTTGACCGTTATTATTATGTTTCATTAATTGCTTCTGTCAATTTTGTTAAAGCCCAAGGCTAAACAATAAAAACTTTGTCTTTGACTTTTAGTTTTAGTTTTCATTTACATAATTCCCTTCATTTTGTGTGTGTGTGTGTGTGTGTGTGTGTATGTGTAAATGACCCGATAGTTTTAACAGGTTTTTTATTTTCCTTTTTTAAAAATATAAAATAATAAATAAAAAATGAATTTATTTATTTATTTATTTATTTAAAAATCACAGCACGTGCACAAAATGGCCACCAGGGACATTCTGTTAATGCACACTGATGCTCCTGGAGCAATTTTGGAAAAGGATCACACATGCGCAAAATGGCCCTGGGGGCCATTGTGCATGTGCAGTGTTTCTTTTTTTAAAAAAAAATTAAATTAATTTTAAAAACAATTGTGCATGCACAAATGGCCCCCAGACCATTCTACGCATGCACACCCTTTTCTAAAATGGCACTGGCATTTTGAAAAATGGCATGCATGTGCAGAACAGTCCTGGTGGCCATTTTGCACATGCACAGTGATTTTTTAAATAATTTTATTTTTTATTTTTTAAATAAAAATGGATGAAAGCAAATGAAAATTGTTTGTTTATTCATCTGTTTTTGTATCTTTAGTTACTAAAATGAATGGGGCTCCATTCATTTTTGTAACTAATAGAAAACATTATGGATGCACACCCCTAGCTCAGATCCCTTCTGCTGTTTGGAGATTCCATCATCACACCTTAAGTCAGTGGTTGACTGGGCCTTTGCTGTAGTGGGCACTTAAACATGGAACTCACTCCTTCCAGATGCTCATCTCAGTTCCTCCCTCCTCACCTTCCAAAAGCACCTGAAGATTTTTTTTTAAATCTCCCAGTGCTTTTAAGAGGATCCACTGCTGGTTCATCTTAATATATTTTGTCCTCTCTCTATGCCTTCCCCTTTTATATTGTTTCTAAGTGGATTTTAAATTGTTTCATTGTACCGATTTTGAGACACACTCTAAGCTTCAGTGTGTGTGTGCATGCACTATATAAATGTGTTATTTATTTTTATATAGTGCCCAAATGAAGTAATGATTACTGAAGTATCAAATATACCTAAGTTTCTGAAACACTGAAGTGAAGAAACAGAAATACAGAAGTAACTGAAATAACCAAAACAAAATACCTAGCTAAGCAAATATCACTTCTACAATTAATACTTTATTTGGATATTCAATGGGCTTGTGACGAGGTACCCTGGTCCGTGGCCACAACCTGACTGTAAGGACCAACACCAGCCATGATTTGTCGTGGTTGCCTCCTTGACTGCTCAACCGTTTCTTCTCTCTCTGTATTTCTGTAGCGGGGGAAGGTCTTCTTTCCTCGTGCACACTGACTCTTTTCTCCATTCACCTGCTGTGGGATAACTCCAGCACTAGTCACAGGTGTTACTCATCACTGATGTTGAGGAATTAGCTCTCTGTGTGGGATTGTTCCTACATGGGCCTCTACCCATGGTGCTCTGGTCTGAGCCAGAGCATAGGTTTACACAGTCTATGGTCCCACTTCCAGAGGGATGAGCTCAAGCCTCTTGGAAAATACATTTCAGAGTCCCATGGGATTAGGATGTCTCCCTCAACAGCCGCAAGTTCCTGTTTACATTCCAGTACCCTGGCCCCATTAGTGCCCCAGAGCTCTCCTCAAGCCCTAGCTCTTGTTAGGCTGGCTACTGGGCTCTCTCGTGGCCCTGGTGCCTCGAGGGTCCCTAGATCTTCACCTCCCAGGGATCTCCCTCCTGCTTTCCCTTGCAGCTGTTAGGGATGTGCAAACAAATTGCAGTTCAGGTTCGGTTGTTCGGTTCACGCATTCGGTTTGGGCGTTCTGGTCTTTCGTCGAGTTTGTGTTCGGCCGTTTGGTTCGGTCGCATTCGGTTTGGTTCGGGCGTTCGGAAAAAGGAATCGCAAGATTCCGTGATCATGTCAGAAACCGGAAATTCGAGTGCATACGGAGCTGTGTGGCGAGAGAGTGTGTGTTTGGATGGCTGTTCAGTTCATGTGTTTTGGCTGTTTGTGTATGGTTTGGCTGAGTTGTTTTGGTTGGTTAGTGAGTGTTGGTGGGTGACTGTTGTTGGTCTGTGTGTTGGTCAGAGTGTCTGTTTAAAAAAAAATGAAGAAGACTGTTGTCTTAATTCAAAGGCTGGGGGCCAACATGGTGCTCTCAGAGCCGGTGGTGGTGGAGGAGGAGGAGGAGGAAGAGGTTGCTGCTGCAGCCCCTGGACCTTCGGTGGTGGTGGCTGGTTCCTCTGATAAGGAGCAAGTGGTGGGAACAGGAGGTGCTGCCAGGTTTGTAAACTTTTTTTAACTTTGAGGACATGAAAGGCTCTATCAGTTAGAGCGAGCTCACTGGTGTGTGGGTGGGTGCGTGAGTGGTGGGCATCAGTCAGGCACAAAGAGTGGGCATCAGCGGGTAGCAGTGGATGTCTTCCACAGAGAGAGAGGGTACTGAAGTGTGGGGGGGCTCTTCCAGGAGTCAGGCACGAGCACGAGCAGCACCCACACCCAAACATGTGCCTGCCAGCCATACCTAGCAAGGGTCTCCACTCTTCAGTTCCCATCCCTACCTAGCACCCCCAAGTACAGGCAGGATTTGCACGTGCCAGCCAGGGACTTTACAGTTGCCATCCCTAGCACCCCAGGGAGGGCAGGATTTGCACGTGCCAGCCAGGGTTTCTCAATTGCTATCCCTCCCTATTAGCACCCCAAAGAGGGCAGGATTTGCACCTCCAAGCCAGGGTCTTTCTAGTTGCCATCCCTAGCACCCCAAAGAAGTCAGGATTTGCACATACCAGTCAGGATCTTTCTAGTTGCCATCCCTAGCACCCCAAGGAGGGAGGACTAGAGGCATCATCATAAATGCATGATATTACTTAGGTGTTGTTTCTGTGTTCCTGTTTCAGAGAGGAATCAGATACCAGCGCTGGTGCCATTCCATGCGGGACACCCAGGCGGAGGTCGCTAGTGCCACCCCCAGGCAGTCAAAGGATAAGGTCCGATGTCTGGCGGTTTTATGAGAAGGGTGATGGAATCACCATCTGCAAGGTAAGGCATGGGGGCTGGAACAACAGGGAATGGTTTGCCCTATGGCCTGTTAGGAATGGAATTCCCCTGCAGAGAGAGATTGGCCACCCAGTCCACCCACTTGCGGAGACAGAATGCAGGCAGGGCTTAACAGACCATTGGTCTGACACAATATGGCACTTCTTATGTTCCTATATTTTTATGCTCTTTATACCTGCCACAAACATTTCAGGCTGCAGTGCGAGGGGACCACTTCAGGGCTCATTGCCCATGTGGAGAAATGGCATGGCAGGAGAGTGAGACAGCAGCCTGACTCTTGCATTGCCCAGGTGGAACAACAGCAGCCCCAAATGAGATGGCATCGAAGGCCTTCCCCTTCCCCCTCCTCCAGCTCCATTGAGGAGTCCATTGATGTGAGGAGTCAGCTGCAGTAAGGGCTTTTAGGGCCCAAGTGGAGAGGCCCACCAGGGACTTAATGGGCAGCTTGGAGGTCATGGAGGACCAACTGGTGGCACATTTTAAGGAGCTGGAGGTACAGGAATGCTAGGTGAAGGAGTATTCCCAGTACCTCCAGAGATCCAAAGTGTGGGCCTGTAACCAACACTCGGTCTCCAAGTGGCACGAGGCTGTGTAAGGGGCTGTGGAATTTACCAAAAACAATGGCTACCAAATGCCACAGGACGTGCCCACCCCTAGGCCCCATAAACACATTTTGCCTTTCCCCCATATTCTGGGGGACAGGCCCACATAGAACTAAGTTAAGTTTCCTTTATTATATATATAAATATATAAATATATATTATATATATAAATGCTTTGTTTGGGTTTTATAAAGTTGTCTGTTGTTGTTGTTGTTGTTTAAAATGTTTTAATGAAAGTTATATTTGTTGTTACAAGCTTTGTTTGAAGTGCCCAATCTTTTATCCCTCTGTGCTAAAGTTCTGGCTGGCAGATAACAGAATCTCTTACAGCTTGTTGATCCCTATCAGCAGCACCTGACACCACATGTAGAATAGTTAAGGTATTAACACAAAGATGTGCCAGGCAGCAGCAGGGTCTCAACCTGCAGACAGCCCCCCAGAAGGGCCAGGGCTTGTGTCTGTGTTGGTGTACCAGAGAGAAAGAGAGACAGGCTCTTTTGGCAGAGGGCATCCATGGGTGGGTGCGGAGGAGTAGGCTGGTGGGGGGGACAGGCTTGCAGGCCGGTGCCGCTGGACAGTCAGGCATGAGCAGCGGCAGCACCCAGAATGGAATAGTAGCCCCCGTGACTGGAATGATGGTCCCAGAATCTCTTTGATGGTTCCTGGGATGGGCCGGCATGACTGCTTCAGGTACAGTGGAATTACAGCCTAAAGCCTATGGGAGTTGAATGATGTCCCTAGAATTAGTGCATGGTTGGGCACACTCATTCAATCATGTGATAGGTAGGTAGGTATAGGAATGCACACAAGCAGGCACATAATACTTCCACGTTTTGTTATATTCCATCTCATTTTGGTAGGTTTCCTGCTGCTGGGTGTGGGAATTGGGCACAGATGGGAGTTCTTCCTGGTTCTGACAGGTGGAAGCTTGAGCTAGCCTCCCCTCCACCCCATCTCTCTCGTTCTAGTGGGGAGCCTCTCTCTCTCTGGCCATATAGTGCAGATGACAGCATGGGTGGGATCATGTCTATCTCTCCTTCTATTAGTGGGGAGACTCTCTCTCTCTCTCTCTCTCTCTCTCTCTCTCTCTCTCTC
>QEPC01002150.1:1511210-1537854 GCA_003113815.1 Sphenodon punctatus | reverse complement strand
ACAACCCAGTTGTGAGAATGTTGGGAGCCATCTCGAAGAACCTTCTTTACAAGGTAGCAACCTTCTGATCAGCACATGGGCAGGAGCTGTTTGTAAACAAACAGCCTTATCTCCCAGCCCGATTGTTGTCCCCGCTGCTGCTGCAGCGCTACTAGGAGGGAGAGTCAGGTAAGCCCTCCCCTCCCCCGGCAACCCAACCCAACTCGACATGGGTCAGGACTAACAAAATTTTGTGTGTGTGTGTGTGTTAAGAATAATTTAAAAAAAGACAGTGTGACTGGCCCAGCCGGCCCACCAGGAATCCTCCCGGTGCATTCAATGGCCAATCCGCCCCTGGAATGGCCGAACCGAATGGACGAACCGAACGCAGCTGAACCTAATGCAGCTGAACCAAAAGGATGAACCGAACGCAGCCGAACCTAATGGATGAACCCGAACCACGATCTGTTTGCCCATCCCTAGATAGGACATTGAGATTCCCGGGGCAGTATTGTAGAGAAAATCGGAATCGAGCAAAGAACAATGCCCACCGAGCATGGCAGGTGTTGTGTATTTGAGCAGTATGTAAATATGTGAGGTTCTTATGGTCAGTGATGACCGTCACTGGATGTGCAGTTCTTTCAAGGTAGTGGCACCACTTCTCAAAGGTGTCTTTAATGGCTAAGAGTTCCCTATCAAAGATCACATTCCGCTCAGTCATCGTGAGTTGCCTGGAATAGTAGGCACAGGGATGGTGCACTTGGGGGCTGCAAGGAAGGCTTGTTTCAGGTATGAAAAGCTGTGCTGCTGTTCGGGTCCCCAGGTATAGGCATGATCCTTTTTCAATAATGTAGCTAACGGGTTTGTGATTTCGGCATAGTTCGATATATACTGATGGTAGTAATTTACACTCCCTAAGAAGCATTGCAGGGGTTTCACTGCCCAAGGGACAGGCCATTGTCAGATGCCTTCCACCTTTTGGGGGTCCATAGTAATGCCTTCGGGGCTTAAAATGAACCGCCAAAATCTCACCCTTTCAAGATGGAATGCACACTTTTCTTGCTTGCAGTACAGCCTATGGTTCTTTAGTCATTGTAAGATCTGCTGAACATGTGTGACATGCTGAATCAGGGAATTGGAATAAATCACGATGTTTTCCAGGTAGGCAATAACAAATACATCAAGGATGTCCTGGAAGACGTTGTTAATGAAATGTTGGAAGGTAGCTGGAGCATTTGCGAGTCCAAACAGCATAACTAAATATTCAACGTGCCCATAATGGGTCTGGAAGGCGGTCTTCCACTTATCCCCCTCAAGCATTCATACCAGGTTGTAGTATCCCAGAAGGTCCAACTTTGTAAAGATGTGGGCTCCTTGGAGCCGGTCCAATAACTCCGAGATGAGGGGTAGGGGGAAACGGGTCTTGATGGTGACAAGATTAAGGCCCTGATAGTCAATGCATGAGCTAAGTCCTCCCTCCTTCTTGGGGACAAAGAAGATAGGAGCTCCGGCAGGGGAGGAGGATGGGCGAATGAACCCTTTATGCAGTTTCTCATCTAGATACTATCACAGTATTTCCAATTAGGGGCAGAGAGGGCATAACATCCGAACGGTGGCTCTGTCCCAGGCACGAGGTCAATGGGGCAACCGTATGGCCTGTGAGATGGTAGTTCTGCTGCCTGGAGGGGACTGAACACTTCCGTGTAGTCCTGATACTCCAGGGGTAACATCTCATCATGGTAGCTCCCGCAGAGGGTCCTCCCTGTCCTGGAAGGATCTGGCGGTCTATGCGTACACACCTGGAGTCAATGTGGGGAGTCAAACTGAACTTGTGAGGTGCCCCAATCGATGTGCGGGTTATGTTGTTGTAACCAGGGCAGTCCAAGCACCACAGGAAACAAGGGTGTGCAGACAACATCCAGCACAAGTTCTTCAGAATGGGCCCTAATAGTGCAGACAAGGGGGGCTGTTTGGGAGACAACGGATCCAAAAACCAGAGGAGATCCATCAATAGAGTGGATAAATTCAGGTTTGGCCTTGGCTTTTAAGGGCAGGGCACTGGACCAAGCCCAGTGTACATCCACAAAATTGCCTGATGCTCCGGAATCGATGAGAGCCTACACCACCTGTGGGGTGAAAGAGTCATCATCACTGGGACCTGTACATGGGCATGCGGCATCTGTGGAGTGGGCAGGGAACCTCTTATGGCAGGGAGGAGCCCTGTCCCTCCCAGCCCTTGGCGTTTCCCCCACTTCGCTGCTGCGCTGGCAGGGAAGGGCATTGTTGGATGAAGTGCCCCACTTCTCCACAGTAGAAGCATGCTCGGTTCTTCCTTTGCTGCCCACATTCTTCTGGGAACAGGATACCCCTCAAGGCACCCAGTTGCATGGGCTTCGGGCTCTTGGCCACTGCTCCTTCCATCTGGCCCACCGCCTGGGTTACAAAGCGGTGGGTAAATCCCTGTGTCTCTGGCCGTCTTTCTCGGCATCGTTCTTGAAGACGTTCCTGGAGTTGCATTAACAAGTTAGCCAGCTGTTCCCAAGTCTGGGGCAGTGTGGTAAAGGCCAACTGGTCCTTGATCTCAACACTCAATCTGCGCTGAAACATGACGCGAAGCACCTCATTTGGTCACTGTAAGTCAAGGGCTAACTTTTGGAAGTGGGTGATATAATCCATGAGGTTTCCCCTCCCCTTTTTAAACACAGGATAGATGCCTCTGCATCCTTCCACTGCTGGGGATAATCGAAGAGAAGTGTAAACTCTCGGAGAAAGTCAGCAGAGTTGCCCAAAAGGGGACTTTTCCCTTTAAGCAAGGTGGTAGCCCATTCAAGGGCCAACCCTCCAAGATTACCTATGATGAAGGCGACCTTCAGGGTATCGGTGGAATAAGTTGCTGGTTGGGTCATGAAGGTGAGGTCACAAAGGGCCAGGGACCCCTGAAAGGCCTTCCTATCCCCTATAATTTTTTTGAGGTGGGTCCCCTTGGGTTCTCAAATGGGGGCTGTTCCCCCAAGCGGTGGAGCAGCCGCAGCTGCTGGAACCACTAGGATGGAGGGTGCTATGGAATCCAGAGCTACCAGTGCCGGAACCACTATCAGGGGTCCAGTTGCAAGGTTTTCCACTGTAGTGGCCAGCTGGGCATGCTGTGTGCGGAGATCTTTTATCTCCATTGCTAGGGACTGGACAGCCCTCACTAAATCTCCTATCTCCTGGGAAATATCCATTGGTGCTAGCCGGGACACCCAGGGATGGAGGAAAGGTGCCGGTAATCCTGTTAGCGGGGGGAGCGGAAAGGGTCTCACACTCACCCAGATGCTCACTCTCAGATCTAAATCCTCCCTGCTTTGACCAGTGGAAAACTGGAAGTAATGCCCATCAGGATAGTGAGTGGGCCTATGTAGTCTCACAGAGACTAGGCCCTTATTATCATTTGGCTCAGAGCAAGGGAAACAGCCAAAGGCCCAAGGGTCCCTAACTCTTCCACACACCCACGCACCCACTTGGAGGGAGGAACGGGAAGGATGGTGCGAAATGGTGAGGGAAGTAAGGCAAGGTCCATGGAGCATGGGTGTGTGTGTGTTCCAGGGCACTCACACACTGAAGGGGGAAGGAATCCAGGGGAAGGAACACCCCAGACACCCTCCCACCACCCAGCAGCCATGCCCTACTCACAATCCACAGGAAGGAACAAATTTAGGATACAATCACTGAAGCACACTTTCTACAGGTCAATAATCACGCAGGAACAAAATACACACACAACCACGATTCACTTATCTTTTGAAATGGGGTGCCAGCTTCTCACTCTGATAACCGGCACTGGCTGAGGCTCTTTTCTGGCCTTTTATGTCTATGACCCCACCCCCTGCCGCACCTGGAGCCACGCTGATCTCTGTAGTGGTCCCAGCCCTGCCCCCACGCACTGCACTGAACCCAGAAGTGCAGGTACATCACCATCTGGGAAGCCAGCCTCCCTGGCAACCGTTGATGCTGGTGGTTCTGGGGATTCCGCAGTGGGCAACACCAAGGGGGCGGCAGGAGCGCTCATGGATCGTGGGGACCGGTGGCACACCAAATGCCACCCCCTGACAGCAGCGTGGCATGAGACGCTGTAGGGCAGGCAGACTGGGACATTGGCAGTAGGGCACTCAGATAGGCTAGCAAAGACTGTGCAGCGTGAGAGAGATCCAGTCAGTGTCACATACACAGGCCGAGAGCATGTAGCTATAAGCCGGCTGGCAGGCTTATAGTTTGTTTCCTAATGCCACCCTGCATCATGAGGTCAGTCAGATAAGGCGGCCAAGGCCATGTATTATGAAAGAGAGAGAGAGAAGGGGGGGTAAGGGGGGCAGGGAGGGTACCACTGAAGAAGTGGGAAGGAGGGACAGCACCTCAGCACAGCAGAAGCAGCCCTTATTGATGAGGAGCCCCTTCCCAAGACTGTCCCTGGCATGGGATGGTGTGTGTGCTACTTCAGCATCACTCCTTGTCCAGGGGCAGCTTGGAGAATCCCAGCAGCAGAAGATTGACTTTCAAGAAGATCAACTGCTCCACTAACTTGGCCACCAGTCCCAGGCGGTGCGGGGACCAAATGTCCCCCGCCACAGAGAACACTCACTCTCTGAGGACACTGGTTGGTGGGCATGACAATAATCCCCTGGTCACTTTGGATAGGGCTGGCCACACGTTGGTCTTGCCAGCCCAGTAGGCCAAGGGATCGCTACTGGGATTGATGCACGGCTCCTCGTCCAGGTAGGTATCAACTGCTGCTGAGGTGCTGTTGTACTCCCTCTCATAGCTGTCCCTGGGCACCACCGCCCCCACTACCCTCAGCCATGCTGTCAGACCCTGCCATTTTGTACTGGGCCCCATGCTCCCCAGAGTGGGCCCCACAGAGGAGGAGCTGCTGGCAATAGGGGGGCTGCTGCTGCTCATCCTGCTGCTGCTAGTGCTGCTGCTACTGCTCGGATTGGGGGCAGGGATAGACCCTGCTGGCTGAGAGGGGTGGCTGCTCCCACTCCCACCATCCCCCGGGGCATCCCACTGCTGCTGCTTATGGCACCGTGAACTCTCCAGAGCCCGCTCTCCCTTCCGGACCCTCCCCACCAGATCATTTTTCCACATGGCATAGTGGACTCACTGCTGTGCCACGCTGGCCTTGACCCTGGGGTCCAGCATTGTTCCCACAACATATTCCCCCTGCTTCAGAAGCTTGTCGAACCTTGCCATCAGGCCTGTCTTGAGCTTCTGCGCCAGCCCAACCGCCTCAGCCCACAGCTTCTTGCCCTTAGCTTCTTGTAGCATGATCACCTCCAGACTCCTGTGGAGACTCTGGACCAGAGCGGTCACCTGGATTATGGTGGCAGCGGAGGAGCTGATGGTCTCTGTCACTTCATGGAACGATCTGAAAACTAGGACTGTCTGGGCCAGGATCTCCCTTCTGGCCCATTGAAGCCTGGAGGTGCCCCGTTGTCCATGTCCAATTCCACCTGATGCAAGGTGGCTTTCTGCTTCACAAGCCGCTCAAGCATCACGAAGGTGGAATTCCACCTCGTGGACATGTCCTGCACCAGCAGGTGCCCTGGGGAGCCTTGCTCAGCCTGCTTGGCTGGGAGGATTTCGCTGCCCTTAACACTGCGATTAAAGAAAGCTGCCAGCTTCCTCCCCCGCTCTATCAGGGAGCTAAGGGTGCCTGCCCCAATCCCCTTCTCCCCCAAGCCCAGAGGCTCCTTGAACACCAGGTGGAGGCTGTGTGCTGTGCAAGGGATGCTGATAAACTCCGCATCACAGACAGCCCTCACTATATTAGCTGCATTATCTGTCACCACACACCCCAGGGTGAACGGTGCACCAGGGGTTACCCACTCCCCCACCACCGTGTTCAGTGCTGCCTCAAGGTTCCTTGAGGTGTGGGGGATGTCCATTACTTGTGCCTGAAGCAGTGCCCACCTATACCGTGCTTCAGGACCCCTCCTGCCACTGCCCAATGCCAACTCTGGGTCCTCCCACCAGTGCGCCGTCACTGCCAAGTACGCGTGTCAGGCATTCCAGCTGGACCACAGGTCGGTTTTGAAATGGACAGTGGCACCCCCAGTCCCTGCCAGTGCCAGCTGCTCCTTCACCGCCTCCTTCAAATTCCTGTACAGGTCTGGCATCACTGTACAGCTGAGGGTCATGCGGCATGACATCTTAAATTGTGGGTCCAGGAACCCCATCAGCCATTTAAACCCGGTGTCCCTGACAATGGAGAAGGGCTGGCCATCGACAGCGATCATCTCACCCAACAGGTGCATGGATTTATCTTGAAAGCCATGCCGCCCTCTAGCTGCCGATGGACTTGTCAGCTGCCCCCACCCCAGCTCCTCCATGGTTGGCTGACACTGCTGCTTCTGCTGCTGCTCCTGCTGCTCCCCCCTAGCAGGGATACTGCTCTTGCTGCTGGAGGCAGCTGCTGGAGTGGGATGGTTGTCCGATGAAGGAAGCTGAGTGAATGCTTGGATCGGGAACCCGCTAGCATCCACTGACCCAGCCTGCCCATTTAGCAGAGCAGCACTGTGGCATGTTTTAAGGTGCCTGGATATGGCAGATGTCCCTAGGTTGGTGAGAATTTGCCCATGCTTCACCACCTTGCTGCACAAAGTGCACCACACCTCCCGGGGATTATTTGCCCGCACCACCTTAAAATGGTCCCAGACGCATGATTTTTTTGCCCCCCGCTGCCTTCTGGCTCGCACCAAGTGACGCACTCCTGGGAGAGTCAGGAGTCAGACATGGTGGCACTTGTAGTGGCGACACACCTTGTGAAGGGACAGCCACCACCTCATCAGCACCAGATACTACAGAGACCTCCTCCAAAGAAAGCTCTGCCTCACTATCCCCATCCCCAAACAAACTGATGGAGGCTGCTGGACTTGCCATGTTGCTGCCACTCTGAACATCACTCTCCCCCTGCTCCCTATAGCTGCTGGTGCTGCTGCTGCTATGCTCCCTGCTGCCGGTGCTCATGGATCGGGTTCTGCCTCTAGCAGCTGTGCTGAGATCGAGCTCTACAATGGGGGAGTTGGGGGACAATGCTGGCCCCTGGAATACTTCATCCCCTGAATCGCCTGCAGCCGCAGATGAGACAGCCACCACAGCGTCTTCTACTGCCAGGAGGCGACTCCCAACCCCCTGGCCCTTAGTGCCACTGGGAGCACTAGTACCACTAGTGCTGGGAGAGCGAGACCCAACATCAGGCCTTTGCAGCTTGGGGCATGGTGATGTGCTTGGGCTGCTGCTTCTTCCCACTGCTGGCACTCTGATGGCACAGCCCCTGCCACGTGCTTTACGGGCAGCAGAGCGACCTCGCCCTCTCATAACTCCTTTCTCCATTTCTCCAAACTACACACAAGTATATTTAATCTTTTTTATTTTATTTTATTACAATTTTTATCAATTATATCTATCTATACTACACTAAATCTAACTGCTATTTAACTATCTAATAACTATTATAAAACCAATGGAACTAAATAATGGAATATAAAAAACACTCTAAAACTAGATCACTGTATCTCTATAAACTAATCTAATTTAACTGTAATAGCTAACTATAATCCTACCTAACAACTACTATAATCTCTCTCTCTCTCTCTCTCTCTCTCTCTCTATATATATATATATATATAGGTCAGGGGTTTGAGATGACTGCAAGGGGAAAAATAACATCTAAGCAGCGTGCTGTCTGGGGAAGTAGGGGAATGGTTTCTTCCCACACCCCTGGAAACTTGGAGTCACAGGAAACGCAGAGTTGACTGAAGGTGACCGCAGTCGGAGACAGGACGCTGAGTTAGATGGATCATTGTTCTGGCCTGACACTGGGGATGGAACATCTCTCTGATCGATTCCTTCCAGCAGCCCAGGTTTTATGAGTTTCAATAGCAGTTCCAGGGCGCTGCAGTTGGCTTCTACTCTGGCTTCTCCAAACCCGCTCCGAGAAGTACTGGTGGGCCACTGCCGACTAGGCTTCACGGCCGAGCCCCGGTCGAGACGGCTAGATCCCTGCGCTTTGTGAGAACAAGGGCGGAGAGAGAGACTGAGGATCTAACCTGGCTATTGTGTTGTGGATGAAGAGAAGGAGAGAGAGAGCATAAGAGACAGAGAGAGAAGAGGTCAGGAAACATTGCAGGACTGGAAAATGGGAGGAGCTAAAGAGAACTACACCCCTGCCAATAGGAGGACCCTGCTCCAGGCACTCGAGCCTCACCTGAGTGAACACCTGGGAGACTGAGTGGTGAGTGGCCCCGAGCGCACGGCCTTAGGTGCCGGCGAGGGGCGAGGACTCTCTCCCATACCTCAACTTGGTGAGTGGGCATGACCAAGCCAGGGCTCCCAAGCTGGGGAATTAACTCTCAAACTTGAAATGCAGACCAGGAAAAGGCTGGGCCCACCCAGAACTGCAATGAGGCAAAAAACTATGGAAGAATTTGCCCCCAGTGGTAAGACTGCTACCAGAGGTAAGGCTCACAAGACACACACACCCAGGCCCCAGACTATGGCAACTAGGGAGGTCTCTCCCATAAATCCAGCCTTGGAGTCTAATATACATAGGACAGCAGGCCCAGCGTAACAAGAACTTATGAGCACCCCTTTACAGAATTGTGCCCAATCTTTTCATGAAGGGAAAAAAGAGGGGGGGCCCTCAAGCAATGTCTTGGACAGAGATATTGCCCTCAAACTGGGGAAATTGTTGGGCATGTTCAAAGAACAGGAGGCCCAGTGGGCTGTCCTTTACAACATTTACGCAGAGATTAAAAACCTAAATCAGCGATTAGAAAACAAGCGGGGAGCAGAACAAGATCATGCCAAACTAGGAATACAAACCCCTGACTTGGAACTCCACTAACTGGAGGATAGGGGGACTGAAATGCGGTCATTACCTGCCAGAGCTCTTACCTTGCCTAAAGAGAGCCGGGAGGGGTCGAAACCCAGGAGATCACAATCCCAAATAATAAGACCAATACAGGGGGCTCTCTCTTTCCATATCAGGCCCCTCCTTCCCACATGGTGAGCAAAAAAGGACATATGCCACCATATCTCCTTTATGCTAGGGGAACAGATTCCAAGGAATCATATTGAGAAAATTTGCCTTCTCCCAGAGAAAGAAAGAAACCAGAGAGTGATTGTTTATTTTACTAATCAAAAGTTAGTGTCACACATTTTGTGGCACTCACCCCTTTTATTCTCCTGGGAAGTCCAGCTAGAGGAAGTGATGGAGTATGTAGATAACATCGAAACCCCCAGGGCAGATCCAGAGGAACAGGATCCACAACCAGGGGAAGAGGGGTTAGACTTAGGCCCAGGGATACATAAGGAAACAAGACATGTGGGAAAACCCATGGTCCCAGACCAACTAGAGGGGAGGGCGAGACTAGATAGACTTAGTGGTGCAGTAAGGGTCGGGAATAACCTGATAAAGATCAAAATATCACAGAGAGGGTCAAGAGGGATGAACATCCAACCCGCACAGACAGGTGAATTGGAGGAACACAAGTGCGAGATGGTTAGATCAGCCAAGGAGCTGGTAGCCCTCTCAGAAGAGATTGGAACTCTGATATTAGAGACTAGCCAGAGTTTGAGTCGAGAGGATCCAGTGGTGATCGAAATCCCACACATGTGTGTACCCCCAGTCCTGCCAGAGCTGGTGGAAAAAGGAACTATCCAGGACCTTCCAAAACCAACCCAAACAATTAATACTCCCCCCCCCCCTACTCTGAGGTGTAAGAACAGAGAGGAAAGGGAGGAAGGGAGCAGAGACGACCATCAGAGAACATCGAAAAACCACTCCCCTTTAGCCTTGCCAGTCTGACTAGGGACTGTAGCCAGCCAGCCTCAGGAAACACTAAAGATCTGCTCATGGAATATAGCAGGACGGGCAAGGCATTTGCAGGACATAGATTTTATACCATTTCTAAAAAACTCCCACATAATTGCAATCCAAGAAACCTGGGCCAAGGATGAACTAATACTTGAGGGATTTAGGACAGTCACTCTCCTGGCAGAAAATCACCATAATAGGGGCCGTCCTTGTGGAGGATTGGCATGGTTGATCTCGGACCAGCTGCAGATTGATGGCCTTGAGGCCACACTGGTCCCTCCATACGGCCTAAAAATAAAAATGAAGATGGAGAAACAGGAATGGATTTTATCACAGTATATATTCCACCAGCTAAGACAGGAGCCCATAACGACATGGCATGGCATGGCAAGGCTTGGAAAATATGCTGTAACAAACGACCATTAAACACCCCGGGAGACCCCCTCCTAGTTATGGGGAATTTTAATGTCCGGATGGGTGCTAATGACCAGGCCATAGAGCAATATTATGACAGCATACCCCAGTATGACTCGGGTGTATTAAACTCCCGGGTCTCAAAGGATGTGGGGATAAACATGGCAGGGATTAGGCTAAATACCATTGCCAAGTTCTCTAATCTAACCATTTTAAATGGAACAGGCTTTGGAGATAGGGAGGGTGAATATACTCACCTGGGATATTCAGGGGCCAGTGTTATAGATTAGATCCTGATTTAAGCAGAGGTTCTACCCAGGGTGAAGGACTTCCAAGTGGGTACAAGGCTAGTGAGTGATCACTTACCACTCACATTAGCCCTGAGCATGGAAGAGCACCCAGCAGTAACAGGTTTGGAGGCTACCAGGGATAATAACTACCTAGGAATATACAAACTTCCAGGGTGGCACAAATCCCTGGAAGAACTTGTAATCCCCTTTACCAGAGATGCCCTCATAGGGGCTGGGACCTTGATAACCCAGTCAATAGGAGATACTGATAAGGTAGAAATATATGAGCAGATGAATGGCCAACTCCAGCAGTATATAATGGACTGCCAAAGGAAAAAAAGTGGGGGACTAGGCAGACCAAGCCAGTCATGGTTTGACAAATAATGCGGGCAAGCAAAGAGAGACTATAAGACTAGATACAGCATCTATAGATGGGAAGGGACTAAGTCCGCCCTCCAGGGATATGCTACGGCCAGGAAAAATTACAAAGAGTTAATTGAGGAAAAGAAGAGTCTATACCAATTGAAAAAGTGGGAGGAGATGTTAGAGGCAGTCTCTTTGAACAACTCACGGCGCTTTTGGCAACTAATTAATTCGACACTACAGAAGGAAATGAGAATTGCAACATTCCTCATTGACCCTGAGAGTTGGACAGAATACTTCAACTTGATTTTTAGTGGGCAAACTGATGCCCACTTAGAGGGAAGGGGTTGGACAGAATTAGAGGATGCACCTGAGTGGCCTCCAGTGGAAAACGCAGAGATCAATGTATTGATTGACTCACTTTAGTCAATAAGGCACCAGGAGTGGACCTGATACAAGCAGAGCTGCTAAAAGCAGCCAGAGATTGGTGGGTCCCGTTCCTGGCGACTCTGTTTATAGCAATTAATAGGTCAAGATGCATTCCAACAGACTGGCGGTGGGAGGTTGTGATCCCAATCTTTAAGAAGGGCCGAAGGAACGATCCGGCAAATTATAGGCCAATCAGCTTATTGAGCATAGTGGCAAAATTATATGCCAAACTACTGCTAGTAAGATTGACCAAATGGATCCAGAAAGAAGAGGTCTTGTGTATAGAACAGGCTGGATCTTGTGTAAGTAACGCAGGATCGCTCGAGTGGTTGTCTTGGCTTGTACTGATGCTCTCCATACATGGGCTCTCCAGGCACCTGATTGATGGAATAAGATCCCCAAGTATCTAAAGGAAGTTACTTGCTCTATCATATGTCCCTCAATCGCCCATCTATACTTCCACCTGTGAGCCAAGAACACCATGGCTTTTGATTTGTCGAAATTTATACTAATTTATTCTCCCTGCAGTATCTAGCAAAGGTCTGCATCTATCTTTTGAGCCCCACTGATGTCTATGATAGGAGCGCCACATCGTCTGCAAAGACGAGAGAGCTGATGGCCCTAGAATCTAGCTTTGAGGGGAAGTATCTTGCCTCCGCCATTTGAGGGATCACGTTGTTAATAAAAATATTGAATAGTGTGGGGGCAAGAACGCACCCCTGTCTAGCTCCCCTGACAATCTTAATCGGGGGAGTGGTGTACCCCTGATTGTTAATTCTGACTGACATGGTTGATCCCGTATACAGAGTCCAAATAAGATGCAACAGTCTTTTATCCATTGACATGTCCCTAAGTTTATTCCAGAGAGCAGGTCTATCGATCGAGTCGAAAGCGGCCTTTAGATCTAAAAAGGCCACGAAGAAGGAGCGATTCCTTCTTTGGTACTTGTGTATAGAACAGGCTGGCTTCCAGAAGGGCAGGTCTACGACCGAATTGTGTTATATCCTGTATCATCTGGTGTATAAGTACCAAAGAAGGAATCGCTCCTTCTTCGTGGCCTTTTTAGATCTAAAGGCCGCTTTCGACTCGATCGATAGACCTGCTCTCTGGAATAAACTTAGGGACATGTCAATGGATAAAAGACTGTTGCATCTTATTTGGACTCTGTATACGGGATCAACCATGCCAGTCAGAATTAACAATCAGGGGTACACCACTCCCCCGATTAAGATTGTCAAGGGAGCTAGACAGGGGTGCGTTCTTGCCCCCACACTATTCAATATTTTTATTAACAACGTGATCCCTCAAATGGCGGAGGCAAGATACTTCCCCTCAAAGCTAGATTCTAGGGCCATCAGCTCTCTCGTCTTTGCAGACGATGTGGCGCTCCTATCATAGACATCAGTGGGGCTCAAAAGATAGATGCAGACCTTTGCTAGATACTGCAGGGAGAATAAATTAGTATAAATTTCGACAAATCAAAAGCCATGGTGTTCTTGGCTCACAGGTGGAAGTATAGATGGGCGATTGAGGGACATATGATAGAGCAAGTAACTTCCTTTAGATACTTGGGGATCTTATTCCATCAATCAGGTGCCTGGAGAGCCCATGTATGGAGAGCATCAGTACAAGCCAAGACAACCACTCGAGCGATCCTGCGTTACTTCAGGAAGACAGGAAGAAATGCTCCTGTAATAGCTCTCCAGGTGTTCCAGAGTAAAGTGGCATCTCAGATGATGTACGGGGCCGAAATATGGGCTCCATTTTGGGGACACTTGCTAAACTCCCTACAGGCCTATTTCCTGCAGGGTCTCCTTGTTGCCCCAATTGGCATTCCCCATGCTGTGCTTAGGCTAGAGTGGGGCCAGAGTAGTTGGCACCAACAGGCCCAAGATCTGGCTACAAAATTATGGATAAAACTTAACAATGGCCAGGGCTCACAACTAATGGGATTAGCAGCAAAAGATGCTCATTTAAACCCTTGGTGGGAAAAGATTGAACTGTATTTCCAGACAATGGGAGTTCCTGTCCATTACCTGGCCCACAAGCCTCTAGAGACAATATACAGTGAAATTGCCTCTCGAGCCAGGGATGTCGATAGACAAACAGAAATAGCTAGAGTTAGAGCTTCTTGGCATGTAGAGAAGTATCTCAACTGGCAATCAGAAGTGAAACAGATGGCGCCATATCTTAACCTCGAGATCCCAGTAAGAGGGAAACAGGTATTATTTCAAGCCCGAACAAACACACTCCCTTCCAATGTAACAGAAGGGAGGAGAAGAGATATCTCTTTTGATGAAAGACTGTCCCTTTGACAATGCTCATGTGAAAACAGTCGAACACATTATAATGGACTGCCACCTTTATGACAGAATCAGGAAAGAGTGCCTGCCTGATCTATTGGCAAAGTACCCGGGAAGATCAAATACGACTGTCCTCCAATGACTTCTGGTTGCCAAAGAGGACCAGACTTGGCAGAACTTGGCTTCCTTCCTGATGCAGGAGGCTACGATGAGAAAGAATTTCTTGGAATTTAAACACTCAGAACTGTGATAGATCTCAAGAATTATTATTGTTATTGTTGCTATTACTATTATTCACCAGGCTGAGTAAATTAACATCTTCCCAATATAACATATCGGCATTTAAGAATCAAGAGAAGAAGAGATCAAAACCAGATCTAAACTAGATCTACAACAGACCTTTGCAATATAGAAGGTCAAAGGAGAAAGGATAACCTATAACCATCTTGGGGTAGGAGTTTATGAGACAAGAACCAGGCACAAATTTATTAGCTAGAGAGGACATTGCACCCAAGGCATGATCGCCGGGAATAGGAAACAAGGGATTAATCTAACCTTTGGCAAATTACATGCACTAAGGCTCAAATCTAAGATCAGGGAGTATACTCAAATGGGCTAGGGAGTACAGCCCAACCAATGAGAGAATTATTCTACTAATATGAAAATATACCTTGTAAAGTAACGGGATAATGATCCTCCATAACAATTAAATAATTAAACAATTAAATAATTACAGACACTGTAACACCTTAGAATAATTCTTAACGTTTTTTATTTAGTGTGTATTTGTATTATGTTTGTGTGTTTTAACTGTATAGAGCAATGGCCTATGGTCACGCTAAATAAACAATTGATTCATTCATTCATATATACACAATATTACACAGGGTTGGAGGTGGGGAACACAGACAGGTCAAAACAACACAGGGAGGGGTACAGAAACTGAAATAAAACCTAAATCAATCTAATCCTACTCTATTAAATCAAAAACCAGGGGAAGGGAATGAGGGATGGAATATGGAGGGAGAGGGAGAGGGAAAGGAATGGATTCAATGGAGGGCAGGGAGATAGAACACAGGGAGGGGTAAAAAACAACAACAGCTAAATCTATCTAATATAATCTGACTAATGATAATAGGGAGGTAAATCTGTTCGATGGGTGAAATAGGAGGAGGATTCGGAATGGATGAGGGAAGCAAGCTGCTGGGACTCAGGGAGCCTTCTGTAAACGCTGCTGAAATGATCAGTGACTGGCTCAGAAGGTGTTGGAAGGGGGACAGGGCAAAGAGTTTTGTTACTTGCTGCTTCCGCCTTACCGCAAGCCCGATTGGCTCTGTACAGCCCAGCCCCTGACCAATCACAGACTGTGAAGCCAGTGTTCTTTGTCGAAATGGAAAGGTGATTGGGCAGGCTGGCTGCTACTCCAAGCCTCTCCACCCCCAGTACCAGGAAGTCTGATCCTCAGCTGCCTCCCCCTCCCTGGGCCTTCGAGTCACATTTTTCCCGCTAGAACTCAACTGAACATGGCCAAACATGAACGAACTGTTTGGTCATTTCAGAGTTCAGTATCAGGTTTGGTTCAGTCGGTTCGGGTTCAGTTAGGAAGTTCAGTTCGGTTGTTCGAACAGACTGAGTTTGGTCCCAACTCCGAACTTCCAAACTGCATTTGCACATTCCTAGCAGCTGTTACTACTGTTTTTCCTACTGACCCTCTCCCTTGGACCTTAGAGCTTGGGAATCCTTCTTACCCAGTCCTCCTCTAGGGGTTCCAAGGGCTATTCATCTCTCCTCTCATTTAGCCATCTGGTTCTATTCCATCACTGGCTTCCATGATGGTCCTGGGCCTACCCAGTATCACCTTTTACTCTGGGAGACCTAGCCACTACCATCCTGTCCCCTTCTCCCTCCAAGCCTTGCCCTGTGGTTACCGGCACTCTGGGCCCATGCCTTAGGCCAAGCTCGCAGAGCCTGCAGATGCCATCCTCATCAATGGGCTCCCTCCAGGCCGCACCTTGAGCCAAGCTAGTGCTGACCCACACCCCCTTGGCTCGACTGCCTCTTCACATCTGGCAGGCTGCCAGCTCTTCTACCCTTGGCCTACTCTCATTTGGGTTTAAGGGGTGCCCTCTTTCTGCTAGGCGTATCCAAGTGGCCTGCTCTTTCCCTCTAGCACCATATAGTTTCTCTAGGCCCTCCTGGCCTCAGGCCCTGCCCGCTCAGTGCCCTCCCTTGGGTGGGGTCAGGGTTCCTGCCTACCTCTACAGCCAGGTTGGCTCCAGACAGCATTTGAAGTCTTCACCCTGCTGTCACCAAGTTTGTCTGTCTGACTGGGCTTCTGTTCTCCTTCTTAAGCCCCAGCCAGACCACATGACCTTCCCACACTGGTCACATGATCTCTCCCTATTTCCTAGGCACTGCGTTAACCCTTTCTTAGACATCCCCAAACAAGCAAGTGGTGAAGCACTCTAACTCAGTGGGCCTGCAGCGACTTGCCCAGCTCTTCACCACAGGCTATAAAAAAATATGACCAATACTTGAAGATACAAAAATGTCCGTTCATTTCTGCTGTACTTTTTGGCTGTCCTGTGAACCATGTGGAATTGTCTGGCACTGATAGGGAGTAGATGAATCACTGGGCTTATCCAAAATGGCAATTCCTACTTTCTTATCCTGGAGTATTTACATTGTCAGTCTTATGAATCCTCCCTCCTCTCCTCCTTTTCTCTGAGCTGACAAGGTATGACAGAAGGCTGCTGCTTTTGACAAGACATGGAAACCTCTGATCACAGGCAGTTTGGAGTCTCTGCATCTGATAGGAACATTCTTACTTCTGAGAGAGTCAGAGTTAGAATACACACAAAGCCCCTGTCAAGTTGATGTTCACACATGCCGAGGCATAGGTGCAAAGGAACAAAGATAAGTTTGTAAAATTCTATTTGATGTGGGTTGGGAAATGAAATAAAAATTGGAAATAAATAAACCAAAGCCATGTATTTGGGCTTCTCAAACACAGGAGATGTCAGGGACCGTCTATTTCATCTGTGCTCTGCTTTGATGAAGATAGGGGGAAACCTGATGTCTGCATTCTCAACCAGTATTTTATTTTCACATGGCTGAGACTTATCTTCACCTCCACTTTTGGATTATTCACCCAGGATCATTAGGAAAAGAACAAGTTTCAATTCTCTAAGTTTACATAGAGATGTTTGTGATAAATTAAAGATAAAGCATCTAGCAATGGGCACAAGACTTACTGTGAGCTTGTCAGGAGAGGTTTAAGACATAAACTGCATACGTATTAGGGATGTTTAGCCTGCTTTACATAATTCAGCTGTATGTAGAGATTCACTGCTGTCTATGTGGCACTGATTAATGCTTGTACAGATAGAGGCATCTTATGGAAAATTATTCAAATGATAAAATGGCATTTCGACAGATTTATTATTAAAAGGATGAGTTCGGCAAGAGAGTGTGAAAAAGCAGAAATAGGAAACATCAAGAATTGTTCCCTTGCTTTAGCTGTCAACGATGGCCAAGATTTCAGAGGTCAGGTTCAAAAAAATATTCAGAAATTCAGAAAAATCTTCAAACATTTAAAGATTGTCTAATCATCTTATGAGAATGGGTCTGAGATCTATCTATATTAGGGTTTATACTGGGGTGTCTAAACTGTGGCTCACAAGCTGCACACGACTCAACTCATGAGCAGTTCAAGTGTGGCTCCTTCCTGCATGACTCTCATGGGAAATGGGGGGGGGAGGGGCAGAGTGTTAGTGCAGCCCCCTCCATACTCACCTCCTCTGTTTGCTGGCTGTGGAAAAGTTACCTTGGTGAGCACAGTGCTGGAGCCACTACCTGCATGGTAGAGTGAGGGGCCCATGTTGTGCACTGCACAGATAGGATGGGGGAGTGTCAGGGCCAGACCTGACACTGGGTGATACAGGCAAACTGGACATGGGGCTTGGGCACCTTCCCCCTAGAAGTGCTGCCTCCCACTGTAGTCTCCGATTTGGGCTGGTTATGGGCGTGGCTACCTGCCCCTCCCTGTGTGCACCTGGTGAACCCTACCTGGCAGGGTCTGAGGATAACCTTCAGTGAGCTCCACAAACTGCTTCCTGCCATGGGAAGAGCTATGGGCAGGGACCCGTGTTCACTACATTTTCCCTGTTGCCACCGATAGAGAAAATGCAGTGAATATGGGTTCCTGCTATGGGTGAGGGTCATGGTACCCTTTCCTTCTCCTCCCCCTCATAGGCTTCAGATGCTCCCAGCCTGGGAAAGGGGAGAAGAGTTAAGAGTCTTATTTTCCTTCATGGACTGTATGTGCTTCTGCCTTGAGTGGATAACTGTGGAGATGATCAAGTACCTTTCCCCCTTTCAATTATAGACTGTGTGTGCCCTGGCCTGGAGTGAAGAAAACTGTAGAATGTCTGGATAGCCTCTCCATTTTCCATGGGCTCCGGTGCACAATTCTGGATGAAAGTCTTAATTAAAAATGGAATTTGGGTGCGAGACAATGCATGAAAAAGGAGTGTCTTGTCACTTTCAGCCATATGAAGATTTCGGTATGCACCTCATAGGATTTGTCACTTTTGGTTGCCTTTGTTTATTGCATTAATATTGCATTTTTGAATTCATGAATTTAGTTCAGGTGTCATTTCAATCAAGATCCAAATTAGAATTCACAAGTCACATACACAACCCTTTCAACGCTTACCAAATTCATCCCTTTGCCATTTGATTTTTCATAAGACAGGGATGAGGTGGCTCTTCAGGCTGACCCTTGAAGGGCCATAGAAGCTGCCACTCCCCAGAACAGCATGCAGTGAAGAACAAATGTATGGGAAAACCTGGGTGGGCAGATAGGCAATGCACCATCCCGACACCATGGGTAGGGCAGAGGAACAAAACACATCGGCAGGCATCCGTCCCTGTCCCTGTCCCACTCCCAGCATAAACACCCTCCACCATGATACATGACCATAGTGAACTGTAAGTAAGAGAAGCCACAGCAGTCACTTTGTCCACCAAGCATATTCTGATCACAGCACTCACACTGACTCTACACATGTCCACACACTGTCAGCAGGACAGTGGTGAAAGAAAGTGACAGAGAGGGTCCAGTTTCCGTAAGGCACAGGCAGAACTCCAGAAGCTACGAACACTCCTGCAAAGCCGGGCTCTCATTTGCATCCCATGGTCCCATTACCCCCAGGAGGTGGGGGTGTCACACCAGTGGGCCACAGCAACTGGAAATCCAGTACGGCTATGCAATGTTCACACTCAATCCTGCACACATGGTACTCCAGGAGCTGCATACACTGGCTCATGACCCATAGATAGCCTCCTTCAAGGATGGGTCAGCAGCAGCACATTCTCATCAGCCACTCCTCAGCCAGGACCACATCCCCAAACCTCTCTATGCTGTATATACGTGGCGGTGGCAAAAGGCACAGGCCAGAGAGCAGGCATAGCATTCCAGTCCAGGGATGGTAGAATGGGGGGCAGGAGCAGTGTAGGCTAGGGGTGTGCACCAGGTCCCCATATCGTTTTAGTTTTTTGTTTTTGTTATTTAAAAATTTCATTTTTGTTATTGATGACAATGTCATTTTTGTTTTTATTGCTGTTATCGTTTTTATTATAATTTTTGCTATTGTTTTTATATCATTTTTGTTATTGGTATCAATATTTGTTATTGTTATTGATATCATTATTGATATCGTTACCATTTCAAAAAAATATTTTATATTCAGTATCAGTATCATTATTGATTCCTGTGCATAACTAATATTTATCTAAATCTAAGGGAGACTGGGGAAGGGGAAAGGAAAACTATCCATTATCTAATTAATTATCTATATAACTATTCTAATCTAATCTATATGTCTATAATATATATCTATATTTAATCTATACTACCTATCTCTATATAATGTACAGGGGGGAGAAGGGTAAGGAAAGGGAGAAGGTAAAATGTAGGGTATAAGGAAAAAAAGGTATTGGTGGAAATAACTAATAAACAAACAAATAAACAAATAAATAATACAATGAGGGCTAGGGAGGATTTTTTTATGTCCAAGCGGCACAAGAAAAGCACAACTTGACAAGAAGAGCTCTCACACAACAGAGATAAGAAAACTTGGCCCTCCCATTATAAAGGGTTGCAGTGCCCTCCCTCAGAGCCCCCTTGATTGGTTCTGGGAGGCAGCATGCATTGAGTAATCACAGGGTTCCTTGTGACTGCTGGGGCCTGCTTGTGCTGTTCATTGGCCAGGAATACATCCGTCAGATACTACTGAGCTGCTCGCCCCTCCCAACACAGGCACAGTTCAAGAGTTCAACCCTGTTAAGACTCTGAGATGTCTGCTCCCTCCTCCCCTCTCTACATTTCCCCTCCAAAACCAAACTGCCACAGCACTAATAATAACAACAATGATAACGACATTGTCGTTTTTGTTTCTTGTTATTATTTTTGTTATCGTTTTTGGTATCGTTTTTGATATCGATATCGGTATCGGTATCAATATCGGCATCATTACCATTATTGGTATTCTCGGTTTGCGTGATTGATATTCTTGGTTGTCATTTTTGGTACTCTCGGTTGTCATTTCCATTATCGTTGTTGTTATTCTCAGTTGTCGTTTTCGTTATTGCAATAACGAAAATGACAATTTTCATTATTGTTATTGTAATAACGAAAACAACATGCACACCCCTAGTGCAGACCACTTTCAAACAATTAAAAATGGAATGTACACAAGATAAAGAATTACCCGAGTCAGTGACAACCAAGTGGGAGCAGAGCTCCCACAGAACATTTCGTAGACAGAGACCTCGATCATCCTTAGGAAGGCTGCTCCTGCTGAAATTTTCAAGACACTTCTTGTTGTTGTGAGGGGCTGTATGTGGAAAGGACTATCCTTCCCCACTGTGGGGTTGGGTGGCTAGTGGGCATGGGGACAACAGGGGTGTGTTCTGTCAGGAAATAATTTGAACCCTATAGACTAACTCCATTTTGAATAAGCTGTATTGCCTTAGCCAGAGTAGAGAGTCACTTTAACATGGCTTACAGAGATGTATGCTGGGTAAAATCATACCAGACCTCTGTTCCAGAGACAGAAATGCTAGCTGCTAGATTTAGTTCTCGCTCTCATAATAAAGTTGTCCTTAGAATATAGGCCCTGAGACATTAGGACACCTTTCCTCCTTCTCTCACATAGATAACACAGTTATAGTCTTGTAGTGATAAAGCAGGTGCAACCTTCTAGTTAGAACAGAATGAATAGTTCTCAGACACTCTTAAATTTAAACATGGTTGACTCATGTTTGGTTGTATTGTTTTGGGAACATGTACTCTTTATGTATGTAAACACCTTGCTAATTACTGAGTTTTCTCTAATTTTCCATTGTTGTACCATGTCACTTGCATGACACCTTTGTTTACATTAAAACCCTATAACCATCTTGGTGTAATGGGAGGGGTCAGAGAACTTTCTGCTGAACCCTGCGTGGTGATGCGTGGTTCTCTCCCTATCAGCTGAAAGGTAACAACAAAGAACCTCTAACAGATTTCAACCATTGGTGTGAGTATGGACTTTTCCACAACAGTTCCATCAGGACCCTGTGGAGCACACACTGCCTCCATGCACCACTGATCTGGAGTCCCTGTTGCTCAGGGCAGGGAGGAATTCAGAAAGTAGCAGGCTGCCATTGCTCCCCTCTTCCATCCCACTTGTACCAGACACCGGGTCCCTGGAAGGCTTGGCAGAATCTGGGGGTGGGTGGAATGGGGAGATGAACTACTGAAGCTCCTCCACCCTGTCACAGAGGAACATAGGGTCACATACGTGTAACACAGTCATACATGTACACTACAAGCTGCTCAGAGGTCTACCGTACTGCAGCCACTAATGTCACTGTGCAGGATATGGATGTGGGTGACCCCATGTGGGGGAGTAGCCAACCAACTGTCAAATCTTGCTTGGGCTTTGGTCTCTGACACACTCAGAGCTGCCACCGCCTGTTTTGGTGCCCATAAGGTGGGCAATGGGGCATGTGGCAGAGGTGGCACGGACTGTGCCAGTGGAGGGGCATCAGGCATCAGCAGCAGCCTGAGCCCATCACCATGCCCCAAACTGCACAGGCCTGTTTTTGGGAGACAGGCTTCAGAGGCCCCCAGCAGTGGCACTAGCCGGGGTGTGGTTCGGCGGCACCCCCTGCCAACATCCTCCACTGCCACACAGGGTACTGGAAGGCCTGCAGTACATGAGGCTGCGGCTGTCTCTGCTGCTGGAGCAGGTGCTTCCGATGTTAATCCAGGGCCACCAATGCCCCCCATTGTTGAAGTGATCCCCAGCAGTCCAGGGCTGGTGGATCCCACCCCGGCTGCTAAAGGCAGGGCCTGATACCCAGGCAATGGCAGCAGGGAGAGGAGCCGCAACAGCCACAGTAGCCACAGCAACAGACGTAGCAGCCATAGAATCTATATGGGGCACAGAGAGAGTGGCAGCAGCATGGTGGGCAGTCCATCAGCCTCAGGGTCCCAGTACTCCCCTTTGCGGGACATCACTGTGATTGGGGACAGCGAGGTAGACACTAGTCCTGAGAAGGAAATGTCTGGTGCTGTTCTTCCCCTCCCAGAAGTGCTGTCAGCAGTGCATCTGTCACCCTGTGCAGTCCAGAAGGCAGGAGGTGGCAAAGACTCCTCGGTCTGGGTGCATTTTAAGTTGGTGCCAGAAGGTGGTGAAACATGGGCAGGTGCTAACCAACCTTGACACAAGTGCCATGGCAAGGCACCTAAAATCATGCCACAGTGCTGTGCTGATAAGTGGGCAGGCAGGGGCAGTGGACACCAGCAGGTTCCTGGACGCAGCATCCAGTCGTCCACCTCCATCAGTGGGCAAGCATCCTGCTCTAACAGCTGCTGATATCAGCAGAAGCGGTATCACTGCTAGGGGGGAGCAGCAGCAGCAGCAGCAGCATCATCAGTGCACCATGGAGGAGCTGGGGTGAGGGCAGCTTCCAAGTCCATTGGCACATAAGCACTGGGGAGGAAACTGTCATTCAACTAAAAGCTACACGCATGTTGGGGGAAAGGATTGCGCTGGATGGGCAGCCCTTCTCAGCAGTCGGGGACATGGGGTTTAGTCATCTGACTGGCTTCCTGGCCCTTCAATTTAAACTGCCCTCACACACCACCCTGACTCAGGCTGCCACAGATGCCTGGCAACCAGCAATGCCTGGCCAAGCAGGGGTGGTAGCCACCGAATCCTGGACAGGCCTCTGCCGCTGCTCTGTCGATGCCTGACAGCCTGAAATGCCCAGTCCTGATGGTGACTGAACCCAGCACAGCATAGACCAAGCAAAACTGTAGGCCTGCCAGCACTACCCTTAGTTGGCAGGTGGTGCCAGCTTTAAAGGAGCAGGTAAGGGAGCAGCTGGCAGGGGCTGTGGGTGCCACCATCCACTTCACCACTGACCTGTGGTCGACTTGTCAGAATGTGCACCATGCCTACGTGGCAGCGACTGATGATGCACCGGTGTCAGGACCCGGAGGCAGCATTTGGCAGTAGTGGAAGGGGTACCAAATCAGGGTATACTTGGGCCCTGCTTCAGGCAGAATTCATGGATGCTGTGGCCTCCACAATTCTTGGAACATTGAGGTACCCCGGACCACCACGGTGAGGGAGTGGGTCACGCCAGGTGTACCCTTCACCAAAGGTTGTGTGGTGATGTACAACGTGGCCAACATATTTAGGGCAGTCCATGAGTGGGGCTTCACCAGAATCCCTCCCTTCACCTGGTGTTCAGGGACACTCTGGGCTTTGGGGAGAAGGGGATTGGGGTAGGCTCCCTTAGCTCCCTAATCAAGCGGGGGAGGAAGCTGTCCAGCAGTTTCTTTAACTGGAGCATGATGGGGAGCAACCTCCTCCGGGCGAAGCAGCCCAAGCAAGGCTCCCCAGTGCACCAGTTGGTGCAGGATGTGTCCACAAGGTGGAATTCCTCCACGTTCCTGATGCCTGAGTGACTTCTTGAGCAGAAAGCCACCTTGCATCAGGTTCAACTGGTGACAGACAGTGGGGCACCTCCAGGGTACTATGGGGAAGAATGAGCGATCCTGGATTTCTATGGGCACTGGAAGGGCAAGCTGGTGGAGAGGGTCTGGCAGGCAGAGAGGGCTCTGGACAGTGCACAGAGGCAGCAGCACAATGCCCCTGGGGATGGTGGGAGTAGCCACCCCTTTCAGCCATCAGGGTCTATCTCTGCCACCAGCCTGAGCAGTAGCAGCACCAGCAGCAGAACCCCTATTGCTTCTTGATGATGTGGATGGGCAACCCTCCCTGTCTGGAACATAGGCCTCAGAAACCTGAGAGTGGGTCCTGGGACTGGAGTGGCTGCTAGGGCTGTAGCAGAATATCTCAGCGGTAGCTATTTCCGGTGGAAACAGTGTTTCCGCAATTAGTGGAACGGCATGGCAAAGGCTTTCATTCTGCGGTTTCATTCCGCGGTTCCGCGGTTCCGCGGTTCCGCTTATTTAATTCCACAACTTAGTGGAATCGTGGAAACATGACATTTTTGCTATTTCCGCAATTCCGCTAGCGCCAAAAAATAGCGGAATAGCGGTTTTCCGCGATTTCCGCAATTTTTCCGCAATTTTTCCGCAATTCCGCGATTTGCAGAATTCCGGCTGAATTAGTGGAATATCCACAGAAAAGTCACGGTGTGGCACGGGCAGTTCCAAAATGGCAGAACGGAATCGCGGCATGGTAAAAGCTGCTGCCGCATCAGCCCTAGTGGCTGCTTGCTGATATGATGGAATGACAGATCCCCATGAGCGGAATGACAGCCCCAGAACCATGAGAGTGGGTCCTGGGGCTGAGGTGGCTGGAGAACTTTGAAGTCCAAAGTGGAGAAGGGTTTCATGTGACAGCTTCCTGTGAGCAGAATGACAGCTTCAGAACCCTGATGGTGGGTTCTGGAGCTGGAGTAGCTGGCACCCCTGCTTGGCCAGGCGTTGCAGGTGGAGCAGCAGCAGAGGCCTGGCCAGGGTTCGGTGGCTGGCACCCCTACTCGGCTGGGCATTGCAGGCTGGGTGGCATTGGTGGAGCAGTGGCAGAGGCCCAGCCAGGGCTCTGAGGATGGCACCCCTTCTTGGCCTGGTGTTGCAGACTGGCTGGCATCAGCAGTGCTGTGGCAGAGGCCCAGCCAGGGCTTGGTGGCTGGCACCCCATTGCAGACTGGCTAGCCTTGATGGGGGACACTTGCAGACTAGTGGAACAAACACTCTCCCTGCCTATAACATAGGTCCTAGAACCCTGAGGGTGGGTCCGGGGCTGGAGTGCCTGGAGAACTTTGAAGGCCGAAGTGGAGAAGGGTTCCATGTGAACAGCAGTCAAACATGTGTCAGTTGGTCCTAAGAGATAGGCAACTGCCGTTCCTTCTTCAAGATCCTCGCAGATGATGGAAGATACATCACGTACCCGAAGGAAGAGCTGGCTGAGTTTGTTCTGCAGTTAATGGATGTTGCTTTATCTTCCAAATTCCTTCTGTTTCTAGTCAACTTGGTGAAGTTCAACAGGTGCTACCTGGTAACCTCACCAGGATGATTGTGTGCTACCTGGAGAACTCTGAAGTCCCAATTGGAGAAGGGTTTCATGTGATGGCTCCCCATGAGCAGAATGATGGCTTCAGAACCCTGACAGTGGGTCCTGGGGCTGGAGTGACTGCTTCTAGATGCCCAGTATAACACCTAAAACTATATAATCTAATCTAAATGAATAAAGCGATGGAGGCAAATGTGTGGAAAGAAATGGATGAAGTGGTAGTAGGAAGATGGCAATGGATTGGGAGGAACACAAGCTTCTGAGAGAGTGAAACTTCTGAAAACGCCGGCTGACTGAGGCATGTGTGGGCGAGTGCAAGGAGTATGTGGGTGAGTGCAAGAGGCTGTGTGTTGTGCTTTGTGCTGGGCTGAAGAGAGAGCGAGTCAAGAGTAGGAAGCAAGTGTGGTGTGGCATCTTCCCCATGTCTCCTTCTCGGGTATCTAGGTCCACGCTACCCCTTTACCTCCCCATCCCCTGACATGGAGCCACCATGCACTCTCTCTGCCATGGACCATGGTGGAGGGGGGAACACACTAGGCTGGCCTTCGCAATGGAGATGTCCCCACCTGGTGTGAGCCCTGGGGTACCCACTGCTCTCCAAGTGCCAGGAGAGTGTTGCGGTTGCCCTCAGGCAACCTAAAGGGAGTTGGGTTCAGATCCCCAAATCCGGTGTGGCGGATACGCTGAAGTCACAGCCAGGAATGGTCTCAGACTGAAGAATGTATGAGTCATGATCTCCCATTCCGCTCCATTATAATGCTCAACCAGTTCCCACCTGCCAGTGTGCTCATCCAAGCTATGGCTGTCTTCTAGATTGAGGAGCAAATGAATGACATGCAATACTACCACCACCACCAGCAGACATTGATTTTCCAGGGCACAGAACCCATGGCACAGCAGAGGCAGCAGAATTGGACATTGGATTTCTGGGGTACAGAACCCATGGCACAGACTAGGGCTGTAGAGGCATGCCACCGCGGCATCTGTTACCGACGGAAACCCCTATACTGCACATCGCGGCGCGGGTCGGCAGAGGCTGTTTCCAATGCCTGTGGCGGCGGTTTGCCGCAAATGTTGCCGCGTCATCGGAACTGATTGGCGGGAGCAAAACTTTTGCGGATTCCCAGTAAGAAGCAGCACCACCTCCCCTTTCTGTCTGTTGCAGCATCTTTGTGATTAATCTGATCATTGTATCATGTTTCCGCCATCGGGCCACCGTGGCCTGAATACAAGTTATCACGAGACCCGGTGGCATGATTCATCGGCCAATTTCATTGTCTAGGGCTTTTTAATTTCATTGGCTAGGGCTTTCACAGAGAGACATGTCCCGCCTTCACCATTAAGTATAAATAGGTGTGTTGTAGCTTGTTTCTCCCTCTTGATCCCCAATCGCAGTGAGAGTGAGTG
>QEPC01002150.1:1490043-1507905 GCA_003113815.1 Sphenodon punctatus | reverse complement strand
GGACACGGGAGGCGAGGGACTCATTACATTAGAACAGAACTGGCAGCCAACACAGAGGGGTGGGCATTGGAGAGGTAATCTGCGCCGCCATGCTTAGGCGGGGATACAAGGCTGCCACTCCAGTGGTGCTGTCAGTGGGGAGCACACCTCCTTCTACTCATTCTTCTCCTCCATTTCTCTTGGTTGCCTCCGATTACAATCCCTCCTGCCTGGCTCCATCACAACACGTCGAGGTGCTGTAATGTGTGCAGTGACAGTCCCACCCGGTTTAAAGGTCCCTCCTAGGCTTGTGTTGCTGCTCATTGGCCTAGGAGCCAGCGACGCAGCGTGTGTGCTTAAACTTTCTCCCAGGATAGGTGAAAACACTCAATGGATTTGCTATAGGTTAATGTAATAAGAAATCATATGTATAGTAATGTAATCACAAAGCAAGCAACACAACACAGAACTTAGTAGATTCTCACAAAACGGTAACAGTAATGTAACAATATAAACATTAAAAAAAAATTTTTATTTAAACAGAACAACGGGGAGTTGAACTCACAGAATGGAAGCTAACATTTGTATGTCAAGCGGGAACCGGCTAACATGCTATTTACATAGTTACAGTCAGGCACCATCGCTTAAGTGGTGAGCCATGGGCCGCGTGAGTGAAGTGCTGTGTCTGTCTGTCTGGACTCTGGCTCTGTGGTGAGTCTGGGCCGTGATGTAAACAAAGGCCAACGTGCGCTGCACTGCTGTCTAGTTGCAACCACGCCCACTGCTACTATTCCAGCCCAATGGAGCAACTACTTTGGATTGGTGGGTACTGGTATATTTTAATTCACTTTAAAACTTATTTTCTCCAAGCGATGCAGATTTCTTATTATTAATGTAAATGCTATATAGAAATAAATTTATTTCTAATATAATGTTTTTAAAGGGGAAGCTCTGTGGCGCTGTGCTGCCTATACGATCGAGCGGATCGGTAATCTAGGGAGGGTGATAAGAGGGCTGGCTGTACTCCAGGACCAGCTTGGTAAGTCTGACACACAGGCGTGTTCGCATGTATTAGCTTGCCAAAATGTCACGTTGGTTGCTAAGACTATCAATTTTATATCATAGTTGCTCTGATGGAGGAAGAGCGGGACTTACAGCTACAGGAGAGGGAACAGGTGAGGGGCCTGCTCCATCACATTATTAGAAGATTGGAGGAGCCAGAACGGAATGCTGAGGACGGCATTGGCAATGGCATGGACATAGAACAGCGCCAGGCTGAAGAACCATTTGTTATTCTTATCCCAGATTGAGCCCCTCCCCAAAACTTATGTTTAGTTCATTATTATAAAGAAAAAGTTTATATTTGTACAGTATTTTTGTTAAAATGTTTTGTTAATGGTTTTGTAATTTTATAAATAAAAAAATAAATAGTAATAATAATTCATTCCTTATTAGTGCATTGATTGCAGCTGGATTGCAGCTGCAAAGGGGGAAAGGTGGATCCAGGTGATGGAGGGGTGCATATGCATATTATAAGGGGCAAAGGTGGATGCAGCAGGCGATGCAGGTGGATGTTGGTGCAAAACAACCACCTGCACCTCCTGGAAAGAAAAATTTGGTTGCCAAAAAATATTTTTGCAAACAAATATTGTATTGCGAAAAAAATTTTTATTGGCACTGGATGCTCTGGTGGTCTGGCGCTTGCAGACGGATGATGGTGTGGGGCCCGCATGGTTGCGGAGGGATCATGTGTACATGTGGCCTGGTGTAATGTGTCTAAGTATGAAGATGACCAGACAGAGTTTCTGTGCCAATGGGTTCACTTGACATGGTGAGGCGCAAAAAACCAAAACAAGATGAAAAAAAAAGGAATATGAAAACAGAATGAATGTAATATAAACAAATTATGATTTATTGAATGTATTACAAATTTTAAAAAGCAGTCACAACTTCTTCAACCACAGCACTACTGGGATTAATGTGACTGCTTAAACTCCTTCCATTCATGGCTTTGCAAGTTATAAAACTGGTTGGGGAGGGAAGCCCTCCCCAAACATATGCCCCAGCCCCACCATATGTTTGTACTGACCCTCCACTGTTTTGTGGTTTGTGGTTTGGTTTGTAACAACAAAATAGTTTGTTGTTTTGTTTGTAGTAGCCCATCCACTGTTTGTGGAGGGGTCAATGGGGCTGCAGATTAACAATCACCAAATCGGTCAAACATATACATGCCGAAGATGCAGTTTCTTGTGGCAGAATGATCGCAGAATCGCGGGGTACCGCGTGGAATTATGCGAGGTGCAACATGGGATGCCGAGGTTGAGGAATGGAATTGCGGTGCGGTAACAGCTGCTGCCGCAACAGCCCTAGCACAGACACTACAGCATAGGTGGTATTGTCAGTTAAACCCTGAGGGTGAGTTCCGGGGCTAGAGTGGCAGCATCTGGCTACAGTGGAAGAACAGCCCTCCCAATCCCTGCCCTTTATGTACATACGTATCCTTCTGGAGATGGTTGGAGTGAGTTATTGACTATTTTTGTACCCCACATCATTTTCTATTTAAATGGAATTTGTCCCCGAATGCTCAAGTGGGAAATCTCTTTGTCCTCTTTGCCAGCATTGCAGGCTGGCTTGGATGGCATAGGTGGGGGAGCGACAGAGGCCACTAGGCCATGTCAGAGCAGCAGTGATTTTGGTGGTAGTAGTAGTTTGAAGAACTAAGTGGAGAAGGGTTCCATATGAACAGAAGTTGTTGAACATGGGTCATTCGGTCCTAAGAGATGCAAGTCGGGCCCTTCCTATGAATAACCCCAGGCTGGCTGGCATGGGTGGAGGAATGGCAGCGGCCCAGCCAGGGCTCAGTGTCTGGCACCCCTGCTTAGCCGGACGTTGTGGGCTGGCTGGCATGGGTGGGGGTTTGGGACACTTGCAGACAAGTGGAATGATGGATCCCCATAAGCAGTGGCATGAAGGCCCCAGAACCCTGACAGTGGGTCCTGGGGCTGGAGTGGCTGGCACCCCTGCTTGGCTGGGCATTGCAAGCTGGACAGCATCGGTGGATCAGCAGCAGAGGCCCAGCCAGGGCTTGGTGGCTGGCACCCCTGCTCAGTTGGGCATTGCAGGCTTGCATCCCACTCACCAGAAGTGAACAAGCTATTCTGCCATTTGGGAAAGCTTGCCCAGTGGTGAATCACATGACCACTCAGTAGCAGACTTTGGTTTGCCCAGAGGCATCATTGGCAACATTGGCACAGCAGGAGAGGACTTTGGATTGCCTAGAGGCAACATTAGCACAGCAGACATTTGATTGCCCAGAGGCATAATTGACAACATTAGCATAGCAGGAGCAGATCTTGGTTTGTCCAGAGGCAGCATTGGCAACATTGGCACAGAAGGAGCAGACATTTGATTGCCCATAGGCATCATTGGCAACATTGGCAGAGCAGGAGCAGACTTTGGTTTTCCCAGAGACAGCATTGGTAACATTAGCACAGCAGGAGAGGACTTTGGATTGCCTAGAGGCAACATTAGCACAGCAGGAGCAGACTTTTGAGTGCCCAGAGGCATAATTGGCAACATTAGCACAGCAGGAGCAGACCTTGGTATGCCCAGAGGCAGCATTGGCAATATTGGCACAGAAGGAGCAGACGTTTGATTGCCCAGAGGCATCATTGGTAACACTGGCACATCAGGAGAGGACTTTGGATTGCCTAGAGGCAACATTGGCACAGCAGGAGCAGACCTTGGTTTGCCCAGAGGCAGCATTGGCAATATTGGCACAGAAGGAGCAGACGTTAGAGGCATCATTGGCAACATTGGCACAGCAGGAGAGGACTTTGGAATGCCTAGAGGCAACATTGGCACAGCAGGAGTGGACTTTAGATTGCCCAGAGGCATCATTGGCAACATTGGCACAGCAGGAGCAGACATTGGATTGCCCAGAGACAGCATTTGCACAGCAGGATCAGACATTGGATTGCTCAGAGGCAGCATTGACAGAGCAGCAGCAGACATTGGATTGCTGGGTCAGAACCCTTGGCTCAGACAGCAGAGTCGGCACTGGGAGCAGCAGCAGACATTGGGTTGCCCGGGTACAGAACCCATGGCTCAGATAGCCGCAGAGGCAGCATTGAGATCAGCAGCACACATTGGGTTGCTGAGTCAGAACCCTTGGCTCAGAAAGCAGAGGCGGCATTGGGAGCAGACAATGGGTTGCCCAGGCACAGAACCCGTGGAACAGCAGAGACAGCTGCAGCAGGATTTGTCTGTATGCAGCACCCATGGAGCCAGAATGGTAGGATTTGCCAGGGAAGACCTCCCATACAGAAGCAAATGGAAGCAGCACGATTGTGTGGGCACATTTGGATTGACCAGGGCAGAGTACCCATGGACCAGAAGACAGCAGCAGCGGGATTACCGGGCCAGTGGAGCACATCACCCAGGGTTTTCAAGGGCAGGCAGACAGGCAGTGTGGCATGAGCAGAAGACAGGCAGACTGAGGCAGGCTTTGATCTAGGGTCACCTGAGCAGGCGGGCAGCATGGCATGAGTGGAAAACACTGTCAGGCAGACTGAGGCAGACTTTGATCTAGGACCCCTGGGCGGGCAGGTGGGCGTGCGGGAAAGCAGTGTGGCATGAGCAGAAGGCACTTGTAGGTAGACTGAGGCAGGCTTTGATCTAGGGACACCTGGGCTGGAGGGCAGCGTGGCATGAGAGAAAGGCACTGGCAGGTAGAATGAGTCAGGTTTTGATCTAGGGCCCCATGGCAGGCGGGCCCCAGCATGGCATGAGCAGAAGCACTGGCAGGCAGACTGAGGCATACTTTGGTCTAGGACGCCTAGGTGGGTGGGTGGGCAAGCAGCATGCCATGAGCAGAGGGCACTGGCAGGCAGACTGTGACAGGGTTCGAGCTTTGCAACCTTGGCGGGCAGACAGGCATCATTGTATGAGAGGCAGTAGGGAAGGCAGGCTGGAACCTAAGTTAGCAGGGCACTTGGATAGGCTGGCGAACACTGTGCAGCGCGCGCAAGAGAGAGCCAGTCAGATAGGTGGGCCGAGATCATCTAGTCAGAGGCCAGCTGGCAGGCTTACAGTTTCCCAATGCCACCTTGCCTCATGAGGTCAGTCACATAAGCCGGCCAAGGCCATCTAGTATGAAAGAGAGAGAGAGAGGGAGGGGCAGGGCGGGCGCCAGGCATTGGGAGGGAGGGACAGCACCTCACCACAGAAGCAATAGCCATAGCCCAGATTGAGGAGGAGCCCCATCCCAAGACTGCCCCTGGCATGGGATGGAGTGTGGCACTGCACCATCACTCCATGTCCAGGGGTAGATCGACGAATCCCAGCAGCGGAAGGTTCACCTTCAGGAACAGCAACTGCTCCACCAACTTGGACCCCAGTCTCAGGTGTTGTGGGAAGCAAATGTCCCCCGCCATGGAGAAGACCAGCTCGCTGGGGGACACTGGTTGGTGGGCAGGACAAGATACCCTTGCCCACTTTGGACAGCCACATGTTGGTCTTGCCGGCCCAGTAGGCCAAGGGATCGCTGCTGGGATCGATGCAGGGCTCCTCCTCCAGGTAGCTCTCCACTGCTGCTGAGGTGCTGTCACACTCCCTCACGTAATTGTGACTCGGCACCACCTCCACCACTTTCCTCAGCCATGCTGCCTGCCCTGCTGTACACGGGCCCATGCTCCCCAGAGTGCCCTGCACAATTGATCTGCTGCTGCTGCTCACGATAGGGATTCTGCTGCTGCTGCTCATGCTGCTACTGCTCATCCTGGGAGCAAGGATAGACCCCGCTGTCCCAAAGGGGTGGCTGCTGCCACTCCCACCATCCCCAGGGGTGTCCTGCTGCTGCTGCTGCTGCTGCTGCTGCTGCTGCTGCTGCTGCTGCTGCTGCTGCACAGTCTTGAGAGCCCTCTCTGCCCACCGAAGTCTCTCCACCAGCTCAGCCTTCCAGTATCTGTAGACTGCTGTCTGCTGTGCTACTCTGCCCTTGACCATGGGGTCCAACATGGTTGCCAGCACGCATTCCTTCCGCTTCAGCAGCTCATCAAACTGCCCCATCAGCCCTGCCTTCAGTTGCTGTGCCAGGCCAAACACCTCAGATCCCAGCTTCCTGCCCTCAGGGCCACCATCCTGCCCCTGGAGAATCTCCTCCAGCCTCCTGAGGAGACTCTGGACCAGAGGGGTCATCTGGCTGATGCTGGCCATGAAGGAGATGATGGTCTCCATAATGGACAGAAACGGTCTCAAAACAAAGACCATTTGGGAGAGGATGACCCATTCCACCCCGTTGTACCATGGAGGTGCCCCACTGTCTGTTACCAGTTGCACCTGATGCAAGGTGGTTTTCTGCTCCACAAGCCGCTCGAGCATCAGGAACGTGGAATTCCACCTGTTGAAAATATCCTGCACCAGCTGGTGCACTGGGGACCCTTTTTCTGCCTGCTTGGCCCAGAGGAGCTTGCTGTCCTTCACACTCCGATTTAAAAAAAACTGGCCAGCTTCCTCCCCCGCTTTATCAGGAAGCTAAGTGTGCCTGACCCAATCGCCTTCTCCCCCAAGCCTAGAGTGTTACTGACCACCAGATGAAGGGTGTGTGCAGTGCAAGGGATGCTGGTGAATCCACCATCGTCGACTGCCCTCAGTATGGTCGCCCCATTGTCCGTCACCATGCATCCCTTGGTGAAGGGCGCACATGGCATGACCCACTCCCTCGATATGGCGGTCTGGGCTGCCTCAATGTTTACAGAGGTGTGTGGGACATCCATAACTTCAGCCTGAAGCAGAGCCCACTGATACCCTGCTTCGGGACCCCTCCTGCCACTCCTGAAGGCTGCTTCCGGGTCCTGCTACCAGTGCACCGTTACCTCCAGGTAGACGTGCTGGGCGTTCCTGGTGGACCACAGGTCCATGGTGAAGTGAACTGTGCCCCCCTCCATCCCCCTGCTCCCTCACCCACTCCTTTATAGCCTGGTACAGGGCTGTCACCACCTACTGACTCAGGGTGGTGCAGGACGGCAGTCGAAACTGGGGGGCCAGGAACCCAATCAGGTGCTTAAACCCAATGTCCCCAACCACAGAGAAGGGCTGCCCATCCACGGCTATCATTTCCTCCAATAAGCACGTGGCTTTCTTCTGAAAGCCACGCTGCCCTCCGCGTCCTGCAGCTGCTGACTGAATTGGCAGCTGCCCCACCCCAGCTCCTCCATGGTACTCTGACACTGCTGGCGAGGCTGCTGCTACTGTTCTTCCCCTCTAGCAGGAATACTAGTGCTCTTGCTTCAAGAGGCAGCTTTTGGAGCAGGACGCTTGCCCGCTGATGGAGGCGTGCAACTGGCTGCTGGGGTAGGGAACCCATTGGCGTCCATTGCCCCTTCCTGTCCACTTAACAGCACAGCGCCGTGGCATGATTTGAGGTGCCTCACCATGGCACTTGCACCAAGATTGGTGAGCATCTGCTCACGCTTCACCACCTTCTGGCACAAACTGCACTGCACCTCCCTGAGATCATCTGCCCACACCAATTTAAAATGTTCCCAGACCCCTCCTGCCTTCTGGCCTGCACCAGGTGACGCACTGCTGGTAGCCGGGGCAGGACATGGTGGTGACACAGCTCACAGAGGGACAGCCATCGCCTCTGAACCAACAGATACCTCCTCCACAGAACAGCTGTCTGCCTCACTCTCCCCAATCTCAGGCATGTCCTCCTGCGAAGGGGAGTACTTGACCCCTGAGTCAGATGGACTGCCCACCATGCTGCTTTTGCCACTCTGAGAAGCATTCTCCCTCTGCCCCCTATAGCTGCTGATGCTCCACTCCCTGCTGCTATTGTCCAGAGATTGGGCCTTGCCTCTAGCAGCTGGAGTGGGATCCATCAGCCCTGGACTGCTGGGTGGTTTGCCTCTACGATGGGGGGAAATGGTGGCCCCTGGGGAACTTCGGCCACTGAAGCACCTGCAGCCGCAGATGAGACAGCCTCATCCTCCTGCACTGCAGGCGTTTCAGTGCCCCACGTGGCAGTGGAGGACGCTGCCAGGAGGCGACACCTAACCATCCCCCTAGTGCCACTAGTGCTGGGAGCCTCAGAATCCTGTGGCCCAAAATCAGGCCTGCAAAGCTTGGTGCCTGGTTATGGGCTCTGGCTGCTGCTGCTGCTGCTGCATGCTGCCACTCCACTGGCACATCCCCTTCCACATCTGGCACGTGCCCCATTGCCTCCCCTACAGGCAGCAGACCGGCCTGTCCTTCCCTTCTCCATTTGTCCGCAAAAATAATGCAGTACACAAAGATTTTATATTTTATTTTTTAATTCAATTTTTAATCTAATATTATATATATATCTAAGCTAAGTCTAACTGCTATTAACTATTCTAAATGCTATGGAACTAAATGGATTATCTAATAACAACAAAAACCTACTCCTACAAACACACTGAATATTAAAACTAAATCACTAAACCCTATCTCTATCTCTATCACTAAGCTAACTCCTACATCTATCTATCTATCTATCTATCTATCTATCTATCTGGGATGGGGTGGGGGGAACACGAACAAGACAGTGAGGGGTACAAAACTGAAATGAAACCTAAATCAATGTAATCCTACTCTAAATAAATCCAAAAAGAGGGGAAGGGAATCAGGGATGGAATATATGAGAAAGGATTGGGGGGAGGGTGGAAGATTGAGCACAGGGAACACAGGGAGGGGTAAAAACTAAAAATAACTCCTAAATCTACCTAACCTAAGGTAAATACATGAAGCTAGGAAGGTAAATATGTGGGAATTGGTGAATAGGAGGAGGATGGCAATGGATTGTGACTTTGGGAGGAACTGGGAGAGAGGGAGACTTCTGTAAAACGCTGCTGAAATGATCAGTGGCTAGCTCAGAAGGATTTGTAAGGGGGGAGGGCAATGACTTTTGTTGCTTTGCTGTGCCCGCCTTTCCACAAGCCCCATTGGCTCTGTGCAGGCTAGTCTGTGGCCAATTGCAGCCTACCAAGCCAGTGGGGTGAGGAAAAGAGGACTTGTAATTGGTCAGGCAAGTTGCTATTCCAAGTCTGTCCACCCCTGGCACCAGGAAGTCTGCTCCTGAGCTGTCCACCTCCTCCCTTGGCTTGTTTACCACATTTTCCATGCCTGAACTTAACTGAACTTGGGCTTGTTTACCATGTTTTTCCCGCCCAAACTCAACCGAACTTTATCAAACTTTTCCAAACTTGTCTGAACTTTCGGTTCCGATGTTCGGTTCAGTCCACCAAACATGCTGAGTTTGGTCCGAACACCGAACATCCGAACTGCGTTCACACATCCCTATTCCTCTCCCACTTCCCTGTCAATCCTTATCAACGCAGTCACCATCCTTTCTGTCCCTCAAGCCCATAGCTTAGGCTTTATCTTTGACTCACCCCTTTCTTTTAAACCCTACATTGACTCTGTTGCCAAATCCTGTCGCTTCTCCCTTCATAACATTGCTAAGATTCGCCCTTTTCTCTCTGTCTCCTCTGCCAAAACTCTTGTTCATGCCTTGGTCATCTCTCGCCTTGATTACTGTAACCTCCTTCTCACTGGCCTCCCCCATTCTCACCTTTATCCCCTTATCTCCATCTAAATCTCTGCTGCCAAAGTCATCTACCTCGCCCACTGCTTCGACCAAGTGCAGCCCCTCCTCTTCTCTCTTCACTGGCTCCCCCTTCCTGAACAAATCCTGCACAAACTCCTAGTCTTCACCTATAAAGCTCTTCACAAACTTGCTCTCCCCTATCTCTCTGCACTAATTTCCCTCTGTACTCCAGTCTGTGAACTCCGCTTCTCCTCTGTTCCCTCTCTCGTCCTCCCACACCTCCCCTGCTCCCTAACTGCCTTCGTCCCTTCTCCCTAACTACCCCCAACACCTGGAACTCCGTCCCTGCCCATATCCACCTCGCCCCCTCCCTTCATACCTTTAAATCCCTCCTCAAAACCCACCTCTTCTGCTCTGCCCTCCCCGACTCCTCGCTCCCCTCACCTAACTCATGCTGATACCTACAATTCAGTAAAATCTGTTACTTGAGGTCTGTGTACTCATATCCTCATCACACAGACCAGCCAGCCATAATTATTGATGTAACCAAGCCAAGCACGTGCTCCTGGGACCTTGCATCTTCGTGAATGTTACAATCCTTGTCTTTTCCCCCCCTCCCCCGGTCTCTCAGACTGTATGCCCTAGGGAAGGGACCGTGTCTATTCCATTACCTTGCAAAGGCCAGGTACATTGCTGGTGCTATATAAATGCTTGATAATATTAATAATTAATAATAATAGATACATTGTGCTAAAGGTGATGTTATGTTATGCAATAAACGAAGTGCAAATAATTTCCATGCTTTTGGGCTTTTAAAGTTTTTTGTAATGTATGTTTGTTTTTAAAATTTAATTTGTAATTAATTTTCATATTTTGGTAAGTTCAAGTTAGGGTAAAATGTATTTTGTGAAAAGAAAATTTAAGAGGGAAGTTTTTTTGTTCTGGAAATGGTCCTGCCTTTAACGTTTTTTGAAATGGTTAGGATTTTTGTTTTAGAAATAATCGTATAAGTTTAAGTAAAAGAAGGACGTAAGAACTAGAAAGAGAGAATGATTCCCATTTTGGTCCCAAATGTAAGATGAAGATAAGGTAGATGCAGTAATATCTTGAACTAGCATTAGTTAGTGGGAATATGCAAGTGTTTGGTCCACCCAGGGTCCTTTCTTAGGCATACAAGAAGTCAGAACTAGTAGTTCTGAGATTATACAAGGTTTCAGGGCAAAGGGTTCTCCTTTCTCAGAAATGTAATGAGTGAATGAATGAATATATTTATTAGCGTAGCTGATGGCCATAGCTAAATGTAATGAGTGAGAAATCGTTCTGACTCATTGCATGCCTGAGGAAGAGCCCTGTATGCCCCCAAAATTTGCATAATCTTGACAACTACAGATGGTTGAACAGAAGAGCTAGCTAGAAGATATGAAAATTCTAACTATTGCCTGTTTGCTCTGTTCAGACAATGCTTTCTAAGAAGAAGACGTATGTTAGGATTCAGAATGAGCTGGAATTCCTTGCAGAAAAAACAGCCCCCATGTACTGTCTCCTGGAGAAATCTCAGTCCCAGGTCCTCAGTGGCACAGAAGTTGTGGATGTGCTGGAAGAGCAACAGATTCATCTAGAGACACATGCACAGCTCACAGCAGAATCCTGTAGGAACTTTGTGGATGCTGAAGAGGAGGAAAACTTGTCTCTGTCTCTATGGCCAGAGATTGTAGCAAAGTTCAAGGAGGCTTTTGTAGCCTCAACACTTAAACTAAGGCCACTTTTAGACAATCGTGCTGTGTGCTTGCGTGGGGTTTCAAAAAACCCGCGAGGAGAGATTACACGTGACGCCGCCGGCAATCGCGCACCTGATACGCGCCGCACATTCTTTTCAAGCCGCGAACTGACCGGGAGCCTGATCGAGGTAGGTCATTCGCGGCTTGAAAAGAATGCGAGGCACGGGAGCACACAGCGTGATCGTCTAAAAGCGGCCTAAGGGATGGGACACGGGGTGTTGGTTTTTTTAATTATTATTATTTTGGTTCTTTCTAAGTTCAGTGCTTTTCTTGACTTTAGTTTTTCAGTTTGGTTCTTTCCCCAATGAAGTTTATTTATTTATTTATTTATTTATTTATTTATTTATAGCCCACCTCTTCTTCTACCAGAAGCTCAAGGCAGCTAACAATAAAAACACAAAATTAAAAATGCACTAGTAAAAATAGATTAAAACACTACATTAAAATTCAAGTAAAATTGGGGGGAATAATCAGCACCCACCACCCTTATTCATCCCACCCACCCACCCATCACCCATCTCCCTCACCAAATGCCTGGTGGAACAGCCAGGTCATCCATCTTCGTTGGAAGGAAGGGAGGTCTGGAGCAAACTAGGCCTACACTGGGAGGGAATTCCACAGCCTAGGTGCGGCCACCGAGAACGCCCTCTCCAGACTTGCCCCCTGGGATACCTGGGGTACTCCAAGAAGGCACCCCCAGCTGACCACAGGGGCCACTCCAAGGCCTGGGGAATGAGGCAGTTCTTCAGGTAGGCAGGGCCCAATCCGTTTAGGGATTTATAGATCAAAACCAACACCTTTAATTGTGCCCGGAAAACTATAGGCAGCCAGTGCTGCGAACAGAGCACCGGTGTAATGTGCTCACAGTGACACGTCCCTGTAAGGAGACGGGTCGCCACATTCTGCACCAGCTGCAACTTCTGGACCATCACCATGGGAGCCCCAATCTCAAGGTAAAGAAAGCATGGATGATAGCATCCACCTGAACATCCAGGTGAAGTCAGGTATTGAGGAGTACTCCTAAGCTGTGAACCTTGGAAACCAATGGGGGATGAACCACATCAATTACAGGGGACATCACATTCATTGCCTTACCCACTAGCATCACCTCTATCTTGTCAGGATTCAGTTTCAGTTGGTTCACCCTCATCCAGTCCCCCACAGCCACCAAACATCGGATAAGCACCAAGACTGCGGGGTCTGGGTAAGATGAAAATGAGAGGGGGATCTGGGTGTCATCAGCATAGTTTAATTTATTTATTTATTTATTTTATTTCTTTATATTTATTGGTCACCCCCTCATTCCTACAGCATTTTCTATACACCCCTCAACTGCCCACAACCCCCCACCCTCCTCTCCTTTCCCACCCTCCCCTCCAAAGGCCTGGGCGAACAGCCAGGTCTTACAGGCTCGACAAAAAGCCATCAGACCCGGGGCCAGGTGAGCTTCTTCCGGGAAGGAGTTCCAAAGTCGCATCCGAGCCACCAAGAACGCCCTCTCCATTTTGGCCTCCCGTTTAACATGGGGGACCTCCAAGAAGGCGCCCCTGGCAGACCGCAGGGATCACCCTGAGACGCGGAAGGCGAGGCGGTCCCCAAAGGTTTGAGGGTCCCCGACTGTATAGGGCTTTATAGATCAACACCAGCACCTTGAATCTGGCTCGGTACACTATAGGCAGCCAGTGCAGAGTGCAGAGCACAGGTGTTATATGCTCCTACCACCTCATCCCTGTAAGGAGATGGGCTGCCGCATTCTGCACCAGCTGCAGCCTCCGAACCAGAAGCAAGGAAAGCCCCATGTAGAGCATGTTGCAGTAGTCTAGCCATGAGGAGATGAAGGTGTGAATAAGAGTGGCCAGGTTGGGACCAGAAATGTATGGGCACAGCCTCTGTACTAGATACAGCTGGTGAAAGGAGGCTTTAGCCACCACCTCCACCTGCTGATCCAGACGGAGGCCCAGATCCAAAACCACCCCCAGACTCCGAACATGTTGGGCTATGGGAGGGCAGACCCCCCCCTACCAGAGGGGCTGACACCTCCCTTGCCCTACCCACCACCATCACCTCTGTCTTATCAAGATTGAGCTTTAGTCTGCTCTGCCACATCCAATCCACCACAGCCTCCAAACGTTAGGAAAGCAATGAGACAGCAGGGCCTGGGTTGGTTGCAAATGAGAGATACAGCTGAGTATCATCAGCATATTGGTGACATCACACCCCGAACTCTCTCATGATCTCCCCCAGGGGCTGCATATACACATTAAACAAAAGCGGAGACAGGATCGAGCCCTGCAGAATGCCGCAGGTCAAAGCCCGGGAGCTCGATGTTTCAGCTCCCAGCACAACCTGCTGGCTTCTCCCCAAGAGGAATGAGCGGAACCACCCAAGGACAGTCCTGTCCAGACCCCCCAGGTCTCTCAGCTGTCTCAGAAGCACCCCATGGTCCACTGTATCAAAAGCAGCGAAGAGATCTAGCAGGATCAAGAATGTAGAACATCCTGCATCCACCTCCCGGTGGAGATCATCCACCAAAGCCACCATCACCATCTCAGTACCATAGCCGGGGTGGAACCCAGACTGAAAAGGGTCATGGAAACCAATACGGTCCAGATGGGCCTGGAGCTGCAGAGCCACTACCAATTCAATAACCTTCCCTAAAAAGGGAAGATTAGAGACTGGACGGTAAATGGTGAGTGCGTTCACATCCAGCGAAGGCTTCTTCAGCAGGGGGTGTACCACAGCGTCCTTGAGATTGGGTGACAACCTCACCTGTCGAAGGGACGCGTTAACCACCCTCGCCAGAATCGACCTCAATGTCTCCCTGGAGGCTTCAACCAACCAGGATGGGCACAGATCTAATTCACAACTTGTGACTCAAACAGACCTCAAGACATCCACCACATCAGCCGGCGTCACTTCCTGAAACTCCTCCCAGAAAGAATGACCAGATGGTGCCTCCATAACCTCACGCTCCTCATCTACTGCATCCAACCCGGTGTCAAAATCCCTCTGGATCTGAGCGATCTTGTCTGCAAAGTAGATGGCAAACTCCTCACAGAGGGCCTAGGACAAGTCCCCATCCTGGCGGAGGGAGGCCGGACTGACCAGCCCCCACATCACCCGGAACAGCTCCACTGGACGCGACTTTGCAGACGCTATGAGGGCAGCAAAGAATTGCTTTTTTTCTGTCCTCACAGCCTCAACATATGACCGCAAATGGGTCCTATGGAGAAATCGGTCAGATTCAGAGTGAGTCTGACACCAGCGTTGCTCTAGTCTCCTGCCTACCTGTTTCATACATTGCAGCCCCTTGGTAAACCAAGGGGCCCTGTGGTGACAAGACAGAGGCAGGGGACGTCTCGGAGCCACTCTGTCGATGGCCTCCCACAGCAAGGTGTTCCAATGCTGTACCAGCACATCAACAGAGTGGCCGTCTGGGTTAACTCCCTCAGAGCCTCCTGGAACTGCTGCAATTCCATCAGCTTCCGAGGGTGGACCAACCTAACTGGTCCATTCCCCTTCTGGAGGGGTGAGCTAAGAGGCTGGCCTGCAGGAGATAATGGTCCATCCATGACAAGGGCATAGATCTCACATCCCCCACTAACGTATCACCTGCCTCAAGGCCAGAATAGAAGACCAGGTCAAGGATATGTCCCTCGCACATGAGTTGTGCAGTTGACCACTTGGGACAAATCCATGGTTGCCATGGACTCCCGCTTCGTTCCTACAAGGTTGGCATCAACATAAGAGTTGAAGATCCCAAGGACCACGGTCCTGGGGGAGTTCAACACTACCTCTGAGGCCAGCTCTGCTAGAGCAGCAAGGGATGCTGCCAGACAGGAAGGGGCCCGGTATACCAGCAGCACCCCAAGCTTTCTCCCAGCCAAATCAAACACCGCATGGAGGACCTCCTCATCTGGAATCTCCTGGACAGGATATCTCCTAACTGGCCAGTCCGCCCTAAAAATGTTAGCTACACGCACCCCCCCAGCCCCCTATATGAGGCTGGTGTTGTACAGCATACCGGCCTGACACAAGGTCTGCCAGAACAGGTCCAGCCCCCTCGTCCAGCCAGGTTTCTGTGATACATTCAAGATCTGCTGCCCCATCCAGGATAAGATCCAAGATAACTGGGGCCTTGCTTACTATAGACTAGGGGTGGGACTACCGGATCATCCGGTATCCGATACTGCCGGTATTTGGTGTACCGGCAGTATCGGATTAAACCCTGTAATCCAGCCCGTTTACCGGATTCCCCAATACTGGATTTTTTACATTGCGGCCATTCAAATGAATGGCCGCAATGTTAAAAAAAACACCAAAAAAACACCAACTTTACTTTCCCTCCCCAGTCCAGGCTGCACGGGTGGAAGGGGGGACACCACCCACCCACCCTGTCCAGCCTGGCTTTAAAAAAAAAAATTCCCCTGAAGTCCCTGCTAGTGCGGGCTCCGGGTCACCACCGGCGACCCGGAGCCCGCACCAGCAGGTACGATGCCTGGGGTGGGGTGGTGGTTTAACACCCCCCACCCCAGGGATCAGATCACCCTACCTAGCTCCCCACCCAGAGATCGCCTACCTTGCACTCCGGGCGGCAGCGGCGGCGGCGGTCCAACCCCGGCGGCTTCGGTGCTGGCTGTGGCTTCCGGCTTCAGCACTACTAGGCCTTCCAGCGAAACCCGGAAGTTCACCGGAAGGCTAGGCTGGGTGCCCCCCCTTCCACACGCACAGTATGGGAGGAGGAGGTTTTTTGTGTTTTTTTCCATTGATTTCAATGGGGACAGTTCCCCATTGAAATCAATGGAACAAATCTGGTACCGGTAAACTGGTACACAAATCCAGAAATCTGGTTTTTTAAAATCTGGTAACCAGTAAATCCGGTAGCCAGTATTTCACCCGATGTCCCACCCCTAGACCTTGCGTTAAACAGCATCAGCCCCGCCCCCCCAGGCTGACCCTGGACCCTGACCCATCCTCACCCTTGGTGAGGGGGTGACCCTCCTGACCTCCACCAGGTACCTTGGTCCCCTGGGATAATGAGGATGGGGGTAAGGATCCGCCGTCAATGGCCTGCCACTGCTGATGGAGGGGCACTCGCAGGCATCCTTGCAGTGGTTTACTACCAGCCCGCCATGGCTGTTGGATGCCTCCTGGCAGACCCCCTCACCATGGTTGGCTACCAGCTCACTGCTGCTGATGGAAGTCTCCCTCCACTCTCAGGACCCCTTGCAGTGTTGCAGTGCTGACCCACCAGGACTGTTGGTGGCCTCCTGACAGGCCTAGGCCTCTTCCCAGGGGTGTGCTGCTGAGGTGGGTCCCTGATCAGCAGTGCACATGTGCAAAATGGCCATGGCAGGTGCTGTTTTATGCATGCATAGCCCTTTCCCAAAATGGTGGATTTCACACATGTGCAGAACAGCTGCCCTTTTCCAGAAGGGGCTTCAGCTTGCGGTAAGCCTTTTCTGGGTCCACACACACCCAGTTAGGCCAGGTTACCCTGGAATTAGCTCAACCTTATTTATTATAGTTCATCTGTATGGTCTCATACACCATAGCTTTGTTGTCCCCACTGAGAGCGGCCAGTTCCCACCCTCTGGTTATCTCTCTCTCTTATACCTCAATTCTAAACCCCATCCCGAATAGGATTTCCCCATCCAAGCCCCGTAGGTTGGGCAACATTCCTCCTCTGACCCAGTGGCGGTGGACCTTCTAGGGAAGGAGGGAAAATGCCCCTCCTGGCCTCCCAGGGCTCCCCTGGAGGGTGGTAGCTGCCGCTTTTTAAAAAAACCCACAAAAACACTGAGGTCGCCATCATGCTGAATGTGTGGAGTCACCTCAAAGAACCTTGTTTAGCAAGGCAGAGACCTTCTAAATGTTTCTGCCTTGCTAAACAAGGTTCTTCGAGGTGGCTCCACACATTCTCACCAGCTGTGTGTGCATGCGCACACACAACTGGTGACTCAAGAGTCACCCACACCTCCCTGAAGGCTTCCTTAGGAAGCCTTCAGGTTCAAAAGGGAGCCATTCTCCCTTTATGCAGAGTGGGCAGCTAGAAGAGCCGTCCATTCCACATAAAGGGATCCTGCAATGGAACAGTGTCGCAGGGGGCACTCTTGCATTACAGGGGCCAGGCAGGGGGGAAGTTCATATGGGGGTGCCCAATAGAGGTGCCCCCTGTATGAACTAAGAGCTGTGCGTGCGTCAACAGCTCTTAGTCCCCTGCACAGGCTGGGTCCCAGCCTGTGCAGGGGGCTGGTAGCTGCTGATGTGCGTGCAGCTCTTACTCTCCCCTCCTCCCTCCCTCTCTACTGAATTCCCGCAGGGAGGGAAGAAGGGACTTGGGGAGGCAAAGAGCTGGATGCAGTTCTCCGAGAATTGCATCCAGCTCTTTGCCTCCCCGAGTCCCTTCCTTGCTTCTCCCTAGTCCTAGTCCCTCCATGGACTCTGGTAGCAGGTGGCGGTGCTGAGGACGAGGAGGGGGGTAAGTAAATTGAAGGTCCTGGAGTGGGGGTGGGGGGGATGGCAGGCACATAG